>JAFBJR010000150.1:4347895-4597892 GCA_016785285.1 Brachirus orientalis
AGACATAATACATTAGTTACACTGCACTCATGAGCAGAAGGTTTTCCGGAAATAGCTTGACAAAAAAGATACTTGTTATTCTTTTATTAAAAAACCCACATTTTTATGGTGTCTTTCATTCTATTAGTGAACTATATAAAATAAAATTCAAATTTTTATCTCATTCCACAGCTGTCCGGTAACATATGCATGCATGTGAAAAACACTAGTGACAATTTCTGAATAAAGAGCTAGTCAACACAGCTTCAAAATATTGACCCACATTATAAAACGTTCTCTTTAAAAGGAAATTAATATTTTGTCTTTAATGAACCTGTATGAAAACCTGTATTGTGAGCACTGCTGAGCAGTGTAACAAGCTGTAATCACCACACCGTTGTTTTGTAGCTGTGATCAATTCATTGTGTTGAGTATAAGTCAGGATGCCGGGAACATATTTGCTCTGGAGTGAGGATGGCCAGTTAGTTTGATTAATGAATTAAGCTGTACTAATGGGTGAAAAGAATTTGTTCGATTTCTCTTCTACCTCTGCTGTCGCTCATTGTAATGTAATCTGCATTGTAATGTAATGTAAACAATCTATGTTAAGGTCAATAACTTAGACATGGAAAACACACACACACAGTATAGGTCATGTTGAAAAAAGCTACTCTGGAATTCAACTTTTAGCTGTGAGAAGAAGCTTTGAAAAAGAAAAGCAGCTGAATCATGATTGGTTCTTCATTTAAACCAGTACTGGTTCCCCTTCTTAGTAGAGTAACTGCAGAAAGTCAATAAAGGCAATTCTGCAGGCATTTTACAACCCACTAATCAATTAATGACCTGTCAGTGGGGACTGTGTGTGTGTGTGTTGTATCTTGAGTGTGTTTACTTGATTTCTGGCGGTTTTAAAGCTTCTCTCATGCATCTGTTATCGTTAAATATTGTCTGTCTGTCCTGGCGTTTTTCTTTTCTCCACAATTTGTCTTTTTCGTGACCTTCTTTTGACTTCACATGGTGCTTGACAGCCTTTCCAAAGCAGTTCCACACAGTTCCGTGGACGTGTCCATTTCTGTTTTGTCTGTCACAGTGAGTGCAGATGCAAGCGCTGTCTCTGAACACCTCTCAGACTAACATTTCCATCAGAGCACAATTTGGGAGCAAGCACGTCCTTCTATATTTGGCCACAGTTGAAATGGCTGTCTGAAAGCGCTCCGGTAAATGCACTACACAGCTTCCCCCACCAGTTCCCAGAATTATTTTCATTTTCTGACCCGCAGTGTAACTGTACATCATTTTTGCTCCAGAAGGAATGACATTTCTGGTGCATAAAGCATTCAAAACCCTTCTCCGCTGAATATCTTACTCCCATGCTGAGTTCCAACCTGAGCAATTACGTTAGGAAAATAAAAAGGAACATCCTGTACCTTCTTTTTATTCTCGTGAGGTGGTTTAAAGTATTCAGCCACACTCTCTGTTTTACTTTCTGTCCTTACAGCGATGGAGGAGCTGGATGGAGACGAGGTGAGAGTGTCCTCCAGAGGACGTCTTGCTGAGAGAGACATTGTTCAGGTACTCGTCATAATTCTTTATAACTTTGCAGGTTAGAAGCACTTTTTCTTTCAACAGCACCAGCATGGGGTGAAAGTAATCCCCAGAGGATGGTGGATTACCTTAATCAAGCATGCACTCAGACAATATACAGTAAAACACACATCTTCAGTACAAATGCACAATAATCTATGTCAAAGGGGTTAATTTTAACTTTAGCTTAATTTTTAATATGTTTTATGAGATTTCTTAATCTAGTAAAAAAAAAAAAAATCTACCTCCATTTGCATGGATAAACAGAAAGAAAGAGCAGGCACAAGAAAAAAGTTAGAAGTGTGACAATAAATAATGTACTAACAGGAAAAAAAAACTGTACATTCATTTAAAATAAAAAAAAGAATAAATTTAAAAATCCTGCTTCTGTTATCTCTGCTATTTATTTTTAGTTTGACAAAGCAACACAATAGACAATGTCAACCAGGGCTGTGGGGAAAATGTACAATTTTATCTAAAATTATATTTCCCCCAAGTAATAATTTGCTGTGGATTGATATTTTTGATATCATCTTCACTTTAAGGGCAATTAACTGTTTGCATGGGTTTATTTACAATAGAATATAAAATTAATAATTGACAATGTAAATATCCTGGATGAAAAGTGATTGCACAGAGCAAAAGTATTTCCTTCTCCCTCATAAATCATTTTCCTTATCGGTTTGAGCAGCTCTTTGTTTAGGAGTGATTTTAAAAAAAAAAAAAAAAAAAAAAATGAGCAGCAATACCATTAGGAACAGATCTGGCAACAGGAAACAGTAGAGAAAATAAATGGGGGGGGCAAACACAGTATAATGACTTCTGACAGGTGCATTATTTTCTGTACAGTTGTGGAAAAGTGGACGGTCCTCTGGCAGAGCTTTGGAAATGATGGTGATGATAAATGAGTGTTTACCATGATAAACAGTATACACTGTGAGGTATAGAAGATGTCACACATGTAATAACAGTATGACATCGACTATATACAGTATGTGGCTCTCATGTCAGCTTTGATATAAGCTTAGAGAAAAGGTAATCAGCAAAAGAAAAAAAAAAATCATACATATGATCACTGGTTGTCGGGTTGGTTTCACACTGGGTGAGTGTGCACCGAGTAAAGGCTATGACACGTCTCTCACTTCATTTTGACACACGTGTGATGAGACTGTTCACACTGGTTACGTGTGCGTGGTAGTGTGTTTCAGTTGCATCTCTCACGAGCTGTGAGATTTTGGGGTTAGACCTTTTTTTTAAAAAAAAAAAAAAAAAACACTGCAAAGATAAACCACGAAAATCATGTTTATTCACAGTTTCACCATTTATTACTGTTGCATATGTCACACACGAAACACGTCCTGGTCTTGTTTCAGAGTAAAAGCACTCCGGCATTTCTGGTCCCTGATTCCAATCATTTTGTTTTCCACAAAATGTTATCATGAAAATTGAGCAATACAATCAGATCTGCAGCTCCACACTGAAGAATCCTGGCATTTAATTGAGTGCAGAGGAGTATTTAGGTGGGTTTTGTGATTGTCAATGGCAAATTCTATTTAAAACAGCTTCATTACTAAGTTTGGATTTCAAGTAAATTAAAGAATACCATTATATGGATGGTTTAATGCACTGATTTGGCATCAACACTATTTTGTTAAGTAATGCATGACATATTTGTCTGTATCTTATGTTTTGTTGAACTTTGTAGACGTTATATTGCACAGCAATTAGTGTCATACGTTTACTTCTGTAATTTGACAGTTTTGTAATACCACTTATCGTAGTGGCCTTTGTACTCTGCATGTTACAGTTTGTAAGCTAGATTTAAACACGTTCAGTCTTTCATACAGTTTAGTCTGCACCATAATCAACATCACAGTAAGCATGTTAACGCAGTGCTCGACTCAGCTGCATCTTCATGGCTCAAAATGCAGGTTGCATTAAACTCGTTGTAGCATTGTCAATAGCACTTTTTCCCTGTAACCTTCTTTCCTATTGCAAAATATAGATTATTTTTAAATTATAAATATAAAATAAATTATTCTGAATACCCCTGCATTATTTCAGACAGATTATTCACAAATTTGGTCTCGGAAAAGTAACCTGATTCCGTCCTCATCAGTTATGCAGAGAAGTTAAGGTCAGAGTGATAGATTTAGTTTGAATTTGGTGCATCTATTTTTTCTACTAAAATAAAACTTCAATGTGTATGCCTCAGGAGTGTTCAGTTTCTTTATTTAATATTGTATTTGAATTTTTAGAAGAGAACATTATCATTGTGGCAGGTCATTATTTTATTATGTGTGCTTAATAATAAGTACTCTTCTAATATTAGATAATGTTGTCTTTACCTGGATATACAGTAAATATATGCTTAAGGTTCAATACCTTTTAGCCACAAGAGCATCTTGTGTATATTTTATCTTTTTTTTTTTTTTTTTTTCCAATCTCGCATCTTAATAAGACCAACTCTTAATAAAAATTTTTGTTAAAAACTCATTCTGCCATAATATGTAACCCTCTTTGCAAGATGGGGATACAGTTTTCAATATTGTGTAACCCACTTTAACTTTAGTTTGAAGAGAGCAGACTTCACAAATGTCACGGAGCATTGTTAGATATATTGAGTGTATAAAAACGATGAGGTTAGTGCAACATCTGGGCTTAGCAGATGGTGCATATAATTTATAGCAGGTGGGGACATTTTTTTTATTCAAATAACGCATATCTCCCCTTTAACTTTAGTTTCATGTTATGTTATTAAGCATTAAAACAACATTTGACCCTTGCAGATGGGGATACAAATTATGTCAGGTGGGAAACGTGGACTGAAATAATGTGTATCCTTTCTATAAAATGTTTTGGGAGACTGCATGTCCCGTGTGGTGAGTATCTTTATTGCTTTGTGTTGAGAGGTGATGCCTAAAAACTAGAAATTATATGATGATCACTGGAGGAGGAATTCAGAATAATTATTATTATTGATAGTGCTGCAGTCAATTTAACGTAGCCTGCACTTTGATGAAGATGTAACTGAGTGGAGCAGTGCATTAAAAATGCCTGCTTTAATGTTGATTACAATGCATCAGGTGTTTATTAGATTTAATAACTTTGTATGAAAGATTGAATTACAGTGTGCTTTAAATCTAGCTTTTCAAAATGTTCAGCATATGTGGAGTATGAAGGCCATTACGCTACATGATGTATTATATCACTGTCAATATAAGATGTTGTCACTGCAGCGTAATATGAACTTTGAGATGATAGATAAAGCATTTATGTAGATAGATGTGGCTTGTGTTACTTTACATTTTTTGTACCGAGTCAAGACCTTAAACCGTCCATATAATATGTTTTTTCTTTTTTTTTTTTTTTTTGTTATTTACTAAGCTGAAATCCAAACTCAATAAAGTTGCACCGCTTACCCTGAATGCATGCACACTCTATAGCAACCAGGGGATACAATATTTTTTAGGGAAAACTACCTTAGCATGACACCGCCATGCACTGCACACACATCCAGTAATAAAGCCAGCCTCAGAGTCAAACTACAAACAAAACAAAAACAAGTTTAGTGGAGAGGGTCTGGCCCTTTTGTGGCTCGTATATCTCTCCATCCCAGGTATTTAACGTCAATATTAACCCTGTTCTCCTTGTCTGAAGCCTTTTTAGCAAAGGAATTAGCTTTCAGTAGAGACACGTTCACCTACTTGAATGCTTTGACTTACTTTCTGCCTCTACTGAGTGGCTCATATTGTTGTGTCTATCGCCGTGCTCAAGTGGAACTCATGAACTCATAATCTTGTGACTTGTGACTTACACATCGCGTACGAGACATCCTGATCCTTGGAAACTGAAGCGTTAACAGGTCGTGAACAGTACGAATGTTGCACCTTTAAACTGACCTTTTATCCTGTGTCAGTCAGTAAAAAGTAATTATACGTTAAATAATAACCACATGCCATTGAGCTGCGCCAGGTTAATAGCTGTATCATATTTGCTAGCACTTCAAAGTTGTATTGATGCTGCAATTAAGTCTCTCCAGCATGGTTCACTAACACCAATCACATTTATTGATCACATTTGCAGGGCACACAGTAATCCTTTAATCACCTCCCTCTGCATTTTCAAGCCTATATCTGTTGTTATCGATTCAATCAGATCACCGCCTTCACTGCAGCCGCGCTCTGATCAGTTTACAGTTAATGTGTGTACAAACCCATTTCCAATGAAAGTCAGGCATTGTGTAAAACATCACTAAAAACTGAATGCAATGATTTGCAAAGCCCGTTCAACCTAAATGTTGAATACATTTCAAAGAGATGATATTTAATGTTCAGAGTGATAAACTTTAATGTTTTTTTTTTGCAAATGGTTGACTCATTTTGAATTTGAAGACTGCAAAACGTTCTGAAAAAGTTCAGACATGGGCAACAAAAGACTGGAAAAGTTGCTCAATGCTCAAAGAACACCTGTTTGGAACGCTCCACAGGTGAAGTGGTGATGTGGAAACAGGTGAGTAACCCTAACCCAGTCATTCAAACAAAGATGGTGCGAGGTTAATCACTTTTTAAACAACTGTGTGAGCAAATAGTCCAAGAGTTTAAGAAAGTTTCTTCATGTACAATTGTATATACCATCTTCTATATTCCATAGTATTGTCAAAAGATTCAGTGAATCCAGGGAAATCTCTTCACATAAGCAGCAAGGCTGAAAACCAACGTTGAACAACTGTGACCTTTGATCCCTCTGGGGGACTGCATTAAAAACCCAACATCATTCTGTAAAGGATATTAACAAATGGGCACAGGAATACTTCAGAAAACCATTGTCAGTTGACACGGTTTGTACTTTATATCTACAAAGTTAAAACTCTACCATGCAAAGTGAAAGCCATACTTGTATATCAACAACAGCCAGAAACACCACCAGCTTCTCTGGGCCTGAGCTCATCTGAGATGGAGTGAAGCAAAGTGGAAAAGTGTGCTGTGGTCTGACCAGTCCACATTTGTGTCCTCTGGGCTAAAGAGGAAAAGGACCATCCAGATTGTTATCAGCTCAAAGTTGAAAAGCCATCATCTGTGATGGTATGGAGGTGTGTTAGTGCCCACGGCATGGGTAAATAGCACATCTGCGAAAGCACCATTAATGCTGAAAGATACATACAGGTTACAGGAGCAACACATGCTGCCATCCAAACGACATCTTTTTCAGGGACGTCCCTGCTTATTTCAGTACGACAATGCCAAGACACATTCTGTATGTGTTACAGAAGAGTGTGGGTACTAGACTGTCCTGGCTGCAGTCCTGACCTGTCTCCCATTGGAAATGTGTGGCACATTATGAAGCACGAAATAAGACAATGGAGAATGGACTGTTGAGCAAATGAACTGTACATCAAGCAAGAATGGGAAAGAATTCCACCTACAGTCTTGTTGTTTAAAGAGTGTTGTTTAAAGGAAAGGTGATGTAACACAGTAGTGAACATATCTCTGTACCCCTATTCAAAATGAGTGAATATTTGCCAAAAAAAAAAAAAAATATATATATATATATATATATATATATATATATTCAGTTTGAACATTAAATACACGATTGCGTCCAGAGTCCGCTCAAAAAAGTCTGACGTTTGAGTGACTGTGACTGAGATCGGGTTTGTCACCCTCACACACATGCCGATTTGAATCTTTACCCCTTACACAATAACAGATTTCTGTGCCAACTAGCCATGCCGACTGTCCCAAACCAGTGCTGACTGGTGCAGACTTTGCCCAACTGTTAATCATGGGTAAAAACCAGCAAAAAAAAAAAAATATTAAGGTAACAGCTTTTTCTCTCCAACATGTACTGTACCTCCTGGTACAAATCAGTCTTTGTAGGAAAGTCATCTTGGTAACATCTCCAGGAAGCTGTTTCAGACTAGCCACGCTCCTGTCTAAATGAATATGTAGACAGCCATGCATAAGTAGAATCAGCAGTGAAAAGGTTTGAAAAATACCTGTGATTTTGCCCGTAAATAAGGTATAAGTCTCTTTTCACAGAAAGTATTCCTCTACTACAAGATTCTGTGAGTCACCGACCTCTATTATGGCTCAGTTCAGATATGAAGTGCCCTCAGCTCTTGACTCTCTTCTTTTGATCCACTTTTGCTCCTCCCATCAAATCAAAGCACTTGAACAAATCCGGCCTATATGCTTTGTATCTGCCTCTTCCATGCTTGTTCCAAGTCTGTCCATCTTTCACAAATCCAGTGAAGCTGATGTGAACCTCAGTGCAATAACATGATTGTTAATAGATTTCCCAGTTGGTTGTTCAGATGCTTGTATTCAGAATGATGTAATGATTTGTCTCTTTTAAAAGTCACTTGCCAAATTCAATTTGATGTGAAAGTCAACTTAAAGAATTTCTTAACCCTCCCTATAAAGCAAATGTAAAGCTGTCATCGGAACTCTGTAGTACAGAGATTGAATGCTATTTCTAGAGTACCATGCAAAGGTCATCATCACATTCCAAATGCCAATAGACTATACCGTCCGTATAGTATAATATGTCTGTAAATGTACTGTAGTGAATCTATCCCTTTGTTTATTAAATGCTTTGCATATAGAAAAGAGTAGACATAGAGAATCTGTCTGCAGGTGCTGTTGAGAACAGCTGCGTCTGTTCATATTTTTTCTGTGGCTCCACAGAGAGTTGTGCAAATGTACAAGTGTCCTCGAGCAATGGCAGTTGAACATTAGTCAGGGCTGAGGACGTCAGCTTGAACTGCATTTTTAGACATAAATTCATGAAAATGTCCACAGAGAATTGGGTCCGGCCATTTCCAGAGTTTACCGTTCACATTGCAGCAGGAGATTTACTGGGTCAGACATGTTTACGACAGCTGGAGAATTTCGAGAGCAACAAGGTGAAGGATGGTGTTAAGCATTGGCTTGCAGGAGGCATGACTTGTGCCAGTCTCTATTGCTAATTCCTGACTTTTTCCATTTTGTTTAATTAAATATTTTGTTACAATACGTGCCTTTGAAGCAAGAAGACCAAGGAGTTTGCATTGTTCTGTGGATTTTCTCTGCGTTCTCCAGTTTTCTTGGACACTCTAAATTGCCCATTGGTGTGAATGTGAGAGTAGATGTTTGTCTTGTCTTAATGTGGCCCTGATGGACTGGTGACCTGTCCAAGTTGTACCAAATTATTAAAAAAAATGATTGTATAAAGGAAAGAAAAATCATAATCATCAATCATATTATTTATTATTTGCTTCAGTCCTTATGCTTTTATATAGTATGCTATTTGTGAAATAAGAGAAATTTGGCCAAAAAAATTGGCCAAATTGTTAAAAGGTCTTCTCATGTCAAATTAATCTAATAAGTAGAGGTAGAGTTTCTGGAATGTACTGTATTTTCTCTATACACTGAGAATATCTAGCAGAACTATTCATATATGTATAGCAATGAGAAAAGAGGGATCACACAAGAGTCACAGCCCAGTGTCTTGTACACTGGGAGGCATCAGAACTCATTATAAAAGGTCAACTTTATGAGGAGATTCACTATGAAGAGGTGAAGGTCATGTTGGTCATTAATTAAGGCCAGTCCCTCAGTGACACAGACTATGAGGAAAACGACAATCCTCAGGTTATTATTATCAGCTTCAGTTATTGAATCAGAGACAAGAACCACAATATTTTACTGTAAATAGAGTTTATAAACAAAACTGTTCCACTGCCCCCCCCCTCCCCCTTTACTTCCAGTTTGTTCCATTCAGAGACTACATTGACAGATCTGGCAACCAAGTCCTCAGCATGGCCCGGCTGGCTAAAGACGTCCTCGCCGAGATCCCCGACCAGCTGCTCTCCTTCATGAAAAGCCGAGGAATTGAACCCCGACCGGCCCTTTCCTCCTCGCCATTACCGGGGCTTCACCAGCATATCTGACGCTCTCACTTCCTCTTCTTTCCCCTTGTCTTTGCTCGTGCTCCATCCAATTATTTGTCACTTTAGAGGGGCAGAAGGATCGACCCGCGACTCACCCTCCTCTTGTCCTATCACCGCTGAAGCTGAACACACACATCAAACGGACACAGTGAGCACTCATCCCTGACCCACCTGCCGGTGTTCCTCCTCCTCTCCCCTCTATAGCATCACAGCCGATTTTCTCTGTGAAAAACCAGTGAGACTGAACCATGGAAGCCCATTTTCCACCCCACTGGTCTTTTTTTGGAGCTTAACTTCTTCAATTAATTTCCCTCAACAGACTCACAAAGGGTTCTTACGTGTGTCCTTGTCCTCGTAAGTGTTGACACTTCAATCATTTGGTCGAAGTCCTTGAAAGTGCAAGATGGAAAATTTAATTGAAGCAGGCCCCCCCAAATGAGAGCACAGCCCTTGAGGAGCAGTATCTCAGATCTATTGCTTTTTGGGTTTTTTTTTTTTTTTTTTTTTGGCAGCAGCTGGACTGTAATTCATTTGAATAAGTGCTCACTGTTTTCTCTCTCTCTCTCTCTCTATCATCATTATCATCAAGCTGTGCCAAATATCTCAAAATTGAAACGGATGGAGCCAAGCAACAGATGAAACAGAGAGGGTGAGACGATGCAGGGGAAACTCTCAGGATGTCATCCAGAGGGTCTGGTGTGGAGGCTGAGGTCACATGTTCATTATTAACACACACAGACAGACTTTACCCAGCGTGTGCTGATGCCGGGTGCACCTCCCCCCATCCTCCCCCCCCCCCCGCTGTTAGAGAAATGCCAGTCTCTTCGGCTGTCCTGCAGAGAGAGAGGTGGACGAGAAGGAAGGAAGGGAGGGAGGATAAAGGAGAGAAGGGGGAGGGAGAAAGTAAAGCTTGGAGTAAGGGGAAAAAGATGTGTCGACGGGAGAGATAAAAAGTCAAAGGCGGAGGACAAAAAGAGTGAAAAAAGAGTGTGGAGGAATGACACTGTGATTGACAAGGGCAGAGGAAAGTGGTCAGATATTTGTATGATGCCAGAAACAGATGAAGACGTTGTCATGCTGTCTCTAGTTTAGTTTGACTAATCTTTGAGTTAATCTTGTTTTTAGGGATTGGAAATCACACACACCTCTCCAAAAAGCAATATACCCAATGCCCGGTGTAAAGTATGCATGTGCCTCCCTCAACTCCTACCATGACTTGACATTTTATTCCCAGGCAGACTGCAGCCTTGTGTACAAAGTGGGCAAAATCTGCCTCCTAGTGGTCATTGCTTTGTAGAGCAGGATATCCTTATTATGCATGACAGCTCTCAGTACAAACGCATGACCTGATACAACTCGCCTAACTATCACAATACAACAAATGACAGAGAGAATCGTGCTGCTTGAAAAAAATAACTAACTACACATACTGGTGTGTTCTTAGGAGCTGAGGTGTGTCGTCTTTTCAAGACGTTTTGTTAATATCAATGTGATGGTAGTGATTTATAGGGTTGCATATGCTGTTTTAATGTTATGTGTAAGCATATTCATTTTTCTTTTCTAAACTTGTATTATAGTTTGCATGTTGGGAAAATGTCTGTTAAAGTGCTAAAAGTTGTTGGTGTTGTTGCAAATGATGGCCAAATCAAAAAAAAAAAAAAAAAAAAGAAAGAAAAAGACAGAAAAAAAAGAAAACATAGACATCTATCTTAAAGAAATATATGCATTTTAATGTACAGAGTCACTGTACATCTTGGTTTATCAGATTTCGGAGGAAACTTGTGGGTGCAACATCCTGCAGAAGCCTTGTATATTTGGTAAGTGGAGCTTGTGAACGCCCCTCACTGAGACCCGTGTATTTTTGATATTCTGCAACGATGCGACCTGTTCTCAAGGAAATACAATCGACGGCATGTATGGTCTCTTCAAGACAGCTGCATATTATATAATATTCAGAGGGCATGTTGGCCTGTAATGTTGTTTTTCGTACAAGAGCAATTTTGTCTCTCTTGTGTTTGTCTTATTGCTGTATGAACATGAATTACATTGTATATACAGTATATGCAGTATATACAGTAGTTAAGTACATGCTGAAATATGTTTCTCACTTAAAGTAGAGCTTTAAAAGCCTTTAGAATTTGTGTCACAAATGATAAAACGGTATCGTCTGTTGACTGTTTTTATGAAATATCCAAATAAGATGAATGTAGGAGTTTTAATTCCAAACAGAGTTGTTTTGAAAAATGCCGTGTTTTGATATAGCGTATGGCTACGTTTGTGTTTATTTATTCCTCCTCCAGATGATGAACTGCATTACAATATTACCACCCACAAAGCAACACAGTCTCGTCATTGAATGTTTATTTGTTTGCAGAAAGATGAGTGAAAGTGGCACACGGTTGTTTTACAGTGTTGCTGCTGGCGGTTTCCTGAGTCGCTTTTCATCAAAATGGTAGGCTGATTAAAAAGGGTTGGTCCACAAAATGGTGAGAAGGATGAGAGTTTACTTTTGGGTAAATCAGCTTATTTATTTATTTATTTATTTTTTATTTTTATTTTTTTGCAGCTACAATTTACAGATGTCCCCTAAACGCCTCACATGCAGGCTATGGTGCTTTTTCCACAGCAGGCATTTTGACAAGCCACATTGAGGAAAGCACCGGTGTACGTAATCAAATGACTGATGGCTTGATTCCATTTAGTTTCCTACGTTTTGGGTGCATACTGGTTCACTGTCACACAGTCCAGACTTATATGAAGTATGAAGACTTATATCAATTTCTCATATTGATATGAGGAAAAAAAAACTCTGCTTTTCCTGCTAAAATATGTCAAAATGTCTGCCGTGAAGAATGGCCTATAGCCTGTGGCTTAATCAGGCAGTTGTTCACACAAGAACCTAAATGCGTTACTGCAGCTTATTATAATTAGTGTTTGAGTTTTAGAGTTATTATATTTGTCCCGGGTAGATTTGCCTCAAACTGAAATGGTTACAAAATATGTAGCTTTTCATTGGTGGTGTCATAAAAACAATCGATTCATATATAAAATTGGGATTTTTATTCTCAAAGATTCTAAATTCATTTAAAACTTTTAAAAACTTCATGTTTTTTTTTTTGTTTTTTTGTTTTTTTACATTGCTTTAGTTTTGATTGGGATAGCCTGTTTTATTTCAAAAGACCTTACAGCATAGTAAAACATGAAGGCTTCAGTTTGTCAGAGCCACAGTATTTCATACCCTTTTCAGTTTATTCCCAGGATACTTGGGCAAAGTTAAGCTTAAATAAATACAAACTTCTTCTTGGATTTGCTTATTGTGTGTATATGTTGCCTTTTTTTTCCAAATAGAAAAGCTACCTAATCTTACAAAACACCTGATACACCCTGATTTCATCTCGACAGCTTTGCGTGTTTTCAAATAGTAACCCAAGGAATCAGAACTGAAATGATTCAGAATTTTTCTTCTTGAGAAATGTGTGGTTTTATCACTTACATAGCAAAAAAAAAATGGCCACAGGGCTGATGTAGTGATTAGTGCTGATGCCTTTAGAGCAAGAAGACCTGGGTTTGTGACCCAGTTGGAACAGGGGCCGTTTACATGTTCTCTCCATGTGGGTGGGTTTTTTTTTACGGTTTTCTCCCACAGTCTAAAAACATGCAGATATGTGGATTACGCAAACTGGAAACTCTAAATTGAGTGTGAGAGTGGATGGCTGTTTGTCTCTATGTGGCCCTGTGATGGACTGGTGACCTGTCCAAGATGTGACCCCACCTTTCACCCTGTTTCAGCTGAGATTGTGACCCTCATGTGGAGATTAAAGTGGAAGAAGATGGATGAGTAGCAAAAAAAACCCCTCTTCATTCCTTTAACTGTAGATTTACAACAGAAAAATTGTGTTATATGTATAATATGTCTTACTTTATAGATATAATAGGTATATGGGTTTGTTGGCATGTGCTGCATGAAAAGCACAGGTGTAAATAATCCAAATTATCTGTTTTTGCTGCCTCACTGTCTAAATGTCCTGACCATTTAAACCTAAATGAAGTCTCCGTTAACATAAGCAACACCACGGTTTAACCCGGTCCAAATGTCTGCTGTGAAAAAGACCTCTTATGTGCCAAGTTTGTGGATGTTCCTCTGTTCTCATGGTTGAATAAACAAGAAACTCATACAAGAAAAATGTACAAAAAGTGTATGAATACCCAGATGGGAATGGAAGAAACAAAGATGCGATCCCTGCTCCAATATGGCACACAATGTTTTATAGGCAAAATAAAGCAGCATAGATTTGCAACATGCAGCAGTGTAACTGTCAGTATGTCAATATTAATGAAGAATGGGAATATGTCTACCATGTGCTACCAAGTGAAAGGACCTGGACCATCAGGAGGTGAAGACAAGCAAGTAAAGTCAATTCAGCAGCATATTATGATTATAACAGCTCACAGTGATTCTTCATTTTTTATTCTTTCTTATTTTCTTGCCTTATCACTAACTCTCCTGTCATTTTAGGTCCTGCCCTCCATGCAATCAGCTCATCCCTCTCACCTGTTGTCCCTCGCCCCCTTCTCCTCACCTGCAGCTCATTAGTTCCCCAGTATATCTATATATATCGGCTGACTTTCTTTACTTTTCCTTCTGCTAGATTGTCACTCCAAGCTCTACAACATTCTCTGGTTCATTACTCTACCCGACCTATTTCACTTGGTTGACCCTTGGATTCTAGCCTGCTGTTTTGTGGATTTGTTTGCCTGGTCCTCTGCCGTTTTGACCCTGTTGTCTCTATGACCAAGTAAACTGAACACTCCTTTAAACTGATGTTCTGCCTCTGTCATGCTTTTGGGTTCTTCCCTGCCAGTATACACCACAATGATCCTTTAACAACACATTATTTGTCCAGAGTCAGAAATTACTGTGACGTCACCGCTATTCAGTTCAGCTCGCAAACTTGCATTACTGCCATATTTGCATGATAATTACAATAATAACTATTGAATAAATATAACAAATGTGAGCCTTTGTTGTTGCCAGCAAGTTTATTTTTCAGCTATTCTAAAATAGATTAGCAAAAAAAAAGGCAGCCTAGAGGCTTGGAAAACATGACACAAGCATCTCTGCAAGAGTGTAATGAGTTATTGTACCACTTTGACTTGATTCTTACTCCAGCATGGCAGCAACCTCTCAATGCCAAGAGAATGTTATGCTAAAATTAGCTAATTAACTCTAAACTGTATTAAAAGCACAACTGGAGTCAATAGAAATATGTCTTGCAGTTGTAACTCATGAGTTATAATGCTGATGGCACCAGGCTGACATTAGGATTCGCCAATGTCAATACAGTTTCTGCCCTGTTTGGATAAAAGCTCACGGATACTCACTTAAATTGTTAGTAATGAGCAGAAATGGATTTGACTGATGGACTGAAACATGTGAAGTCCCAAAAATGACACATTTCTCCCAGTCTCAGCCCCGTGGGTCCCTTCACTGGGACTGAGTGAACAGGTTGTTTATTATTGTACATTTACAACATAAGTACATTATGTAGACACGAGCACCGAGAACTTTACAGATCACTGCAACTGCACAGAGGAACACTTGGTGTTGGATACGTTCAGACAGCCTATTAAACATAACGACTTAAAGAGTCAGAGGAGCAGCTCAGCCTGGATGAAAACCTGCTACTGAAGGAGGTGTTTTTGGAGCCGACAGACGTGGCCTGCGTTCAGAGAGACCCGGTGAAGTGAAGCACCGCACTGCGGGAACTTAAAACATAGTGGAACGTGACAGCCGAGTATCTGTCGAACACTGATAGCCTTTCATTTTTTTTTTTTTGATTTAGCTGCCGCGGCACCTCACTCTGCTGCGGCTCTGGGCAACAACATGTAAACACTGATGTCATTACATCTTCATCTTCTTTCACTCGCAGAATCAATTTTATGAGTGTGTGGAAAGAAACAAGGAACAACATCTGGCTTAAACGTGCGTATACGTGTGTATTTTTTTTTTTTTTTTAAGGGACTTGAACAAACCTGGTTTTGTGGGACTTTGGGTAATAGGTCAGGGAGGCTTAGCTCAGGGAAACTTTGGACAAATATAAATGAAGCCTTCAAGCTTAAAAAAAAAAAAAAAAAAAAAAGAAGGGAAAAGGGAGACAACTTGCACCAGATCCATATACCACAGGTCACTCTCAGACTGCGCATATCACTCCTCACAAAGATCACTCACTGACAACTTTGCACATGTTCCAAAGTGGTTTCCTCAAACATTAACTGGAACCAAGTTTACGTGTAGCCTGTGGGATGACTATACAGCACACAGTGTCTGTGCTTAACTCACAGTGACAGGTTTGTACTGCAAATGAATGCTACGCCAATAATCAAAGTTGCGTAGAATTTTAAAAGCCCCCAATAAAAGCAACAGTAACGACAATGTAGCACCTCTGTTTTTCCATCGACCTCACCACTGAGCCACTTTGCACAACAGCTTTTTGTTGTTGTTATTCCGTCACGGCTGAGAGGTGCTGTGGACAGAGTTATAAAGCACAGAGAAACATGTCAGCCCAGCCATATGCTGCGTAATTCCATGTAATGTTTCTCCTGAGGGGAAAGGCTGAAGCCTTTTACTGGAATAGGATGACATTTTTGGAAATGCAGATTAGTAGAATCTAACTAATACTTAGGTGAGAAGACTGATACCACTCTGATGTCAGTAGGCTACATTGATTAAATTAGTTATCTTGAAACACTTATTTAAATTCTCCTCTTCTACAGTAGTTTTCTGTCCACTGAGATGCACATTTGCCAAGTATTTTCATACTTGGAAAGCATTGCATCCTATAATACTGTATATCTTCCTAATTTCAGTCAATTTATCTAAATTTGCTCAAAACCAATACAGCACTTTCCTTCCTCATCACCATCTGTTGCCATCACTGACTCGGCAGAGACACAAGTTAAAGCTATTAAACGATGCGTTTGCCAGTGTGGTGTACTGCATGCACTAATGTGAGACCTTTTCAGATCAGAACAGACAGAGGAGGAGGGAGAGATTTTATACTTCTGTTTTGGAGTTTGGATAAAGGCAAAGCTTTGTTCTTTGTTTCGGTAAATGGTTTGGATTAGGTCTACAGATCCAGGACTTGGAGGCATAATATTCTCTGTGGACCATGGCAATAACCATGTCGGCAGTCCCTAGGTCTTGGGGGAAAAAAAAAACATCATGTGAGACCTGAGGAGCTGTGGAAAACAATTGTGGCATTAACTGCAGTATTATAGCAGATCCCACGCAAGAAAAGGTCATGTCAAGGTGTGCGTTCCAGTGTTTGACACTATCTATTAGGGATGGGTCGTACTTAGCACATTCCGTGTCTAAGGAGAGACGCTTTGCATTTCTACATGTGAGCACATGCCGATGGTATCGTTCATACTCACATGAGGGTCCAGGTGTAATTAATCCCACATTCCACTCCAGTAGTGACAAAAACCAGGAGTTTGCCCTCATTTGCCTGTCCTTGCATTCTCTGTGCCCGGTATTGTCGCAAATTATTCTGCTGGCATGCAAAAAACTCAGGTACAGTCTGGTCAGCTGCAAAGGATACTTCAGGTAGACCCTTCACAGCCGACTACATTTGAAATAGCATTTCGAATCACACTGTAATGGGATAGCCGACGTTGCAGACGTTGATTTTGACAACATCTGGTCACACACTCCAGATAATCTAGCCCATGGACTTGGACACAAGTACTGCCTGCAGAAGTGACCAAGAGCATTTAGTGATGGATTATAGAATATAATGGAGGCTTTGCACAGAGGGATGAGGCAGCGCCTTGCTGGTATTCCCTCATAATGCTGAAATTTAAACGCCTTTTTCATTTTAGCCTTGTCTTTTAGTTTGTTTTAGTAAGAGGGATTCAACTCCCTCAGGGATTACTAAAACAAACTAAGGTAAACAAAGTAAACACTTTCAAGCTATATCGGAAGTGGATATAGTCATTGAACATATTTACCTTCAGACTTCCTCACATAATCTCAAGCAAGTTTCCATGGTTACTTTTTCTTCAAATAGACCCTCACTCACTCATTTTCTACCGCGTTATCCTTCACTGAGGACCCGGGACCTGAGTCCTAACCACTACACCAACCGTGTGGCCCTCAAATAGACCCAGTGGCATTTTGTACTACATGCATAGTGGTTGATAAGCACAGAGTCAAATTGGTGGACCCTATTTGTCCACATTGGGTCCATATGGACCACCAGAGTAGGCCCTAGCAAACTTCTGTGCACATGTGAATTTGAAAAGTATGAACTGGTCCATAGACATTTACTAGATAATACAATGTACCAAGTACAACTGAGCAACTACTCGCAATCAGGTTGAGAAGACCAAGACGTAGCAGGCAGCATTACATTTCCGGGAAGGTGTGCCACTAGGTTATTGGAGGCAATGGTGAGCTAAAGCGGTCTTTAAGTAGATGAAGTTCCCTGAGAATGCTGTGGACAGTATTTGTAATGAAATGAAATGCTGCTGATGTCTCGGGCAGATGAGACACCTGGTCCTGAACAAAATAAATCTACAGTTGGAGCAGTTTATTTGACGGTCTGAAAGCCAAGTGCCCCACAGCAGCCACAGCCAATGTTAGCAGCACCCAGTGCCAAGGAAGTTAAACAATACACAGACAATGAAAATGTGAAGCATCGAAAGCTTCTCGTACACCAACTTTGGCTAATTAGTAGGCTGGATTTTTTTTATCAGCTGACGGGAGGCCCTGCAGCAACCACCAGTTACATGACTTTTAACTGGTAGACTGAAAGCAAAGTATTGAAAAACTACTTTAAGTTAAGAAACCCAATTCCAGCTACTGGTTGTGCTTTCAATTCAAGAATGGCAACCCTATTTATACTGTATTAAGATCTCATTATGTCACAGATCTAATATCATCTTGTTTTGTGTTAGAACAACGTGCAAATAGCCTCCTTACAGTTAATTTGGTCATGCTATAAACAGGAACAGTTACTCTTCCTGTGTTTCAACTTTTGTTTGCAGCTTGTTTGTTCAAAGAGCTTTTATTTCTCCCTGTAAATAACCCCCTTTATATCAGCTTAACTATTTGATTCAGTAAATGTAGCATGTACCACATTAATGTGAATGTAACACTTTTAGTTATAGTTTCATTTAATGCAATATTCCACATATTCATTTAAAAGTGACTTGCTTATCAACTTTTCTGCCACATAGCACTTTACTTTGAAAGTCATAGTCATAATTAGGCTTGGATTCAGAAATGTTGTCAAATGAGGGGGAAAACAAGGCCGTCTTTTATACACCTGATCCACTTGGCCACCAGCCACTAGAATGCATTAGTAGAGACAACAAAACAGGGACATTTATCACACAGCAGGTATGTGAATTTTGCATATTTTGGTGCCGTCGGTGGCGTTTGGATGTGAGTAATCTACATTTCCTCCACATTAGCATCAGGTATTTATCTAACACCTACTGACAGAGAGAAATAGCTGTGCTCCATTAGGAATATCTGTTTTCTGACCTTTTTGTACATGGCACTGCTGGACTCATGTTGTCAATTATTTATCCTAAAAGCAGGAGGAAGAGAGAAAAGAGTTCTGCTTTAGTTGATGAATTATATTCAGGAAGAACAGAAAAAAAAAATAACAAGCACAAAAAACAAATGTGCGTCAATGCAGGGAGGCAGATTTGTTGACAACAGATTAGTTCAAGACCTTGAAGCGCAGGCGATGAACTGCCTGGTCGTGCTTTTATAGGTTAAACAAATGAAAAGAGAAGGAGAACAAATAAATACGGGAAGTCTGTTTCCCTCCTATCTTCTGTTTCTCTTCCAATCTTTTCTTCTTTAAATGTAGAGTGACAAAGCAGAAGTAGCGCTGATGACAAAAACAGTATAACAGTATAAAGTGATCGTTTTAATGAATGTGAAGCAGCGAACTCTGTAACTGTGTCTGAAGTCACGGTTCATTGTTCTCTAACCTTCAAACTTAACTGGACTCTCTTCTGACCAAAGTCATGTGTTGCTTCACTCTAAATCCACTGCCATCTCGCAACATGCACACTGTGGCACATGAACTCAGAATTCAATTAATTAAATCCTGATGAAGAGAAAGACAACTCGTGAATGCATTTTTCATACAAAAAATGTCTGTTATGTGTTTAATCTGCCAATTAGAAATAATCAAAAACTTACTTTAATATGAAGTATTATCTACAGCAACAGCAGCTACGGCAAAAGACATGTTTTGCCTCGTTCACACAGTAGGACTGAACCAACATACAGTACCATCCACCTGTAAGATTATTATTCATCATTTCCTGTTCTGTTCTCCTTCATGTCGGACAACTTCACTTCCTCTGATTTCACACCATTGACTTTACTTGATCCACCCCAATTAATTTCACCCTGTCTCCACTTAACTCAGTTAGTTCAGTATTTGGTCACCACTTACCTTTCCAGCCTTTTCTTTGCAATTTTCTAGTGTATGACCCATTTTTTTCTTATTTTTCTTGAATGTATAGCCTTTTATCTTTGTGATAATGATATACATTTGTTACTGCCCGTCTGGGTACTGACCATTCTTTGTACTTAGCAAACAGACTTTAGTCTCATCCAGCTATGCGTGGTGTCCTGCATTTGAGTCATCAGTCATTAAATAACCTAGCATCACAAATGATTCAGTGAAGCACATACATTTTTAATAGCTACATACATTATTTTGCAGGGAGGTTTGGTAGGGAGTCTCGCAAATTGATCAACTAACGGCTGAACATGTGAATTTAAAATGCTCCAAAAATGACCTTTTTTGAGCAGGGACTCCATCACTGTATTTTGAACTTACACATTATATGCTTGTTGAGGATGGAAATCTTGACAAGGTCATTTTAGAAGGTCCAAACATCTAATTTGTCTGGCTCCTTCTGCTGGTATTGGCACATCTCATTTGGTGGAGACCACAGGGCATAAAAAACCTTTGGCTCCTCATTAACCTGCTGCCACTGAAACACAGACCTGCATAGACCGTAAGTACATGGATGGATTTCTTCACTGCAATATCCACTCACATGTCAGACTACATCATTGTCAATCTATAATAATCTAACGCTGGGGTCGAAGATTGAGCTTTTTTGCCGAGTAGCCAAGATGAGAGACTTTAAACATGCAATTTTTTGCAAAGAAACATGAAAAAGGGTGTTGCCACAGCTCAACAATACTTTCCTTTTTCCCCATTGGTGATGGAAGAAGCATCATTCCAATTTCATTTGTTGACCCGTGTTCACATTTGTACCTGGCTTCATCGCTGCTGTCAATCACGTCTCTACTGGTCAACATTAAACAAGTTGTTGCATCCAATGCCCACATTAAAGACAACAGACTTTTAATAGGCTGATATTGCATAGTCTGACCATAGAATAAAAGTGGGCAGAGCGTCGGACTCAGATTTGGAGAAGATTATCACATAAATAGCTGTCCAAGAAGTGCTTTAGACAGAGGAGGGACATTTGTGCGAGTGTTTGTGTTGGTGGCAGTTATTGGTTGGGGGTAGAAGCTTGGCAGATTTATTAAAAAGTCATTGTGAAATTCTCAGTGGGAGTGCACAAGTTGTTGTTTTTTTTTACCACATTACTACTGGTGTGTGTGTGTGTGCGCAAGTATGTGTTGTGTATGTGTGTGTTTAAGAAAAATCTGAAATGTAAGGCAAAAGGGCGAAGTGTCCTGTAATAGATTTACTACCCACAATGTCCCTCTTCCTGGAAGAGCATTTTTAACATCTCAGAGGAGAAAATCCAAACATGACCACCCGCAGTCTGTTTTTTTTTTTTTTTTTTTTTTCTTTCTCCACATTTGTGGCAAAAGTTGAAATTATATCCCAGTCACCACAACATGCAAAACACCAATTTACTTTTATTGATGTTTATACTACAAGTGTCAGTGGCAGTTTCGTATCATGTCAGGAGAAGGCAAGTCGTCAGCTCTGACACAGCCACAGACGTGACACGGTTTAAAGCTGCAGGGGTCTGTGTTAGCTTGTGAGGCTAAAGCTGGTTAAAGCTCAATCAAAAATCAGGTCAAGATCTAAAACAGGACAACAAAAAGATCCAATCACTGTATGTCCAAAGTTTACCTCTGTAATTGCTGACTTTTTTTTTCTTTACCTCCACCTGTTAGCACTGAGCCGATGTTCTTGGTGGGAATGTGGCATATGATTTAAAGAACATCCCATTAACATTTGGTTTCAATCCGATTAAGGAGGTGGATGCATGGATTTTTCTTCCTCTCACAACTTTTTGACTTACATGGGATATACTCACTCATTTTCTACCGCTTTATCCACTAAGGGTTGCGGGGGGTGCTGGTGCCTAACTCCAGCTGATGTGGGCCGAGAGGCAGGGTACACCCTGGACAAGTCGTCAGTCCATCACAGGGCCACATAGAGACAGACAACTATTCACTCTCACATTCACACCTACGCGTGTCCAATTGGCCTAATCCCCAAATCTGTATGTTTTTGGACTGTGGGAGGAAGCTGAGAACCCGGTGAGAACCCACGCACCCTGGGGAGAACATGCAAACTCCTTGCAGAAGGCCACATGGGATATAGTGTATGTAAAATATGCAACTACATTTTAAAATAGCAACGGCTCTGTAAAATAAAAATATTGGAGAGCAATGCCCCCTAATTCAGTGCATCTGTTACCAACACAAAAAAGAAAAAAACAGCACAGATATAGATACTATCAAACAGGATAAACTGAAAGGGATGATTCCACAACAGTTATCAAAAGTGATGAGCAAGGAAGTATGAATCAGGCCTTAGCTTTACTTTCTGACTGTCACAGACAGCATGAAGAAACTGTTTTATTCAGTTTTATTCTACATCAGAAATACTGCAGACAATAGTGGTCACCCAGGTGCTTAGGTGTCTCACTATTGCGGACTTTTTAAAAGTCACCAAACAGGAAAACTTTGGAACAGAAAAGTTGTTTAACACTATGAGATCAGTGATGTTTTTTGGAATGTTCATGTATTCCTCAAGAAATTATTTAGACTGGAGTCTCTCAAGTTCTTAAGGCACTTTGTAGTGCATTTTATTTTGAGTGAATATTTCACCTCGACACCCGAATCAACTCCCAAGTTTGGTCTGTGATCATTACGACCTTATAAAGCTGTGCCCGAGAAGCACACGTTTTCTCTATTTTACTTTTGGCAAGTTGCAACCATTGCCAGAGGAAATAAATCAGAGTGATCCATTAAGTCCATCTGGGACTTGCATACTGTAATATGCATGTGTGTAGGTGTTTGTGAGTTTGAATAGAGCAGCCGAAACCAATTACTTTGTAGGGCAGAGAAAAGAACCTCTGTGGATTTCATGAGAATCTGTGAGTGAGTAATCACCATGAGCACAGCACTTCCTCGAACACAACATCCAATTACACGTAGAAATATGTCTTGGGACCTAAAAGTGGTCACAAAGATACAGTAGCTCCAGTAAAGCCTGGCTTAACAAGATACAAGGACTTCCTAATATATTTAACAAGCTGACAATTATGAGTGAAGATGTAATCTGTGTGGGAATACAGAGAAGTGTTGACTGGACACAGTGAACACCAGTCGTCCTGCGTCTTTTCAAAAACATTTTTTATGACCAATTTTACAGGAACTCTGGTTTCAGGTCAGTATCAACTGAAAGAGAGTTTGCTAAATGAGCCATGGTCCATTTCACTTAGAAAACACTCATTTATACTCCAAATGTTATCTGTGGCAGAATTGTTTCAGTGTGCTGCAGCAGTTTTTTTTTTTTTCTGCGGCTGTCATTTTGACTTATCATCGCAAACAAATGGTCACATTCTATTCAGATAAAGGCGCCAATTCACAGTTTCCACATCTATCAAGCTCCACTAAATATGGTTCATGTGTCGCAAATGTCATGATCCGTCCATGTCTACGATGTTACCCACAGACCTAATATGGACGTACATACATGTGCCACCCAAAAACTTGTGACTCTGAGTACACAAACCATACTTGTCAGCTATGGTAGGATACTATACAGTAATGTCATAGAAAAGAGTGTGGGATCAGGTAGGCACAGTACATGGAATGCCAGACTGACATGGATGCCTATTTTTACTATGAATGGGATCGTATATGCACATGTGACTAAAATGTGCATAATACTGTGAGGTTTTTAGACCTGGTTATGAGACAGTGAGTCGCCAATAGAGCTCTGAATGTTGCCTATTTCAGTTTGCACACACCATCACATTGGCAGGAAAAGCGCCTGAAAAATGAACGGTACCAGTGCAAAGACAAGATCCTTGTAAGTTCCATTTCCCTTAAAGTTCCCCTTGACTGTCGACCGGGAAGCTGCAAATCTGGGTGCAAACTGAAATTAAATTATCCCTCGACAAGTGGAAACTATCGGTTGTGGGTTCCCATCAATCAGCCGTCTATTCTCATTTTGAGAGTGTTTTCTAGCAGTGATCCACCTCTGCCATCCTAGGAGTATTTGGTGATCTGATAAAATGGTCTCTACCATCCTGGCTCACAACAGCTGTCCACCATCCTCACTTTCAATGAAAACAATGAGACCAGCTGACTGACATATTGCCAGGTACAGTATAGTATGCTGTCTGCCATATGTCTATGGTTGTGAACACTGCTGTGCCTTGGTTGCGTGACGTCCACTACCAGATATGCCAGAGCTGTTAAAATGAAGCAGCTAAATGGGACCCAGCCATTGCTGATTTTCTTATTTGGACCAAAGACAGATGATATGACAGCTACCATACAAATACAGTAGCAGAGTACAAGTCAAATACATTTTGCCCAAATATGTTATCTGTTCTTTTGGGGATTTATCATCTTAATGTTTGTTTAGATCCACCTCACAATCACTAATACCCAAGATGGAAATTGATTGAATGTGAGGTTGACAAAATTAACGGACAGACAGACAGACAGGCAGACAGACAGAGAGTGGTACTCTTACTCTATTATTGAAATAATCCTGGCACTTGTTGCAACACGTGTACTCGTAGTGTCAATTGCAGGATTGCAAATAATAGTAGCGGGGTAGTAGTTTTGCAAAAGTAGCAGCATTTGAAGCAGTTCTAAGAGGGGAAATGTGAGGCTGACATAACTGTGACATCGAAATTGTTCGGGAAATGATATCATTTTTCTTGGAATGGCTACCACATCACTTTACTTATGTAAAGCAATAGTAGCAACAGTTGCACTGGCAGCAATAGCATCAGTGACAATAGCAGTAGTGACAGTAGCACAAGTAAGCTGCTCCTTAAGAATCATACAAAAACACAAAACACAATAGTCACCAAGTCTGTGCTGTACACGCACTGAAATACTCCCCATGTTTACAAGCGGGCTGCTGAAAGTGGATCATTTATCCAAACACACCGAAAAGTAATCTAACCTAAGCAGGGAAATCTAATTAGGCTGGAGCCAGTTAAGTTACCTCAACCCAGTGGAGGTGTTTATGTGAGGCCTGCTCAGCTGGAATGAAAGCAAAAAAAAACGTCTATTAGTGATGTCATTAGGCAACATGTAAACACGCTCACTTACTCAGTCAAAGGCTCCCTCATCCACTCGCTCACTCAAACACTTCAGTCATGATCCTCTGTGACAGACAAGAAACTCAGTGTGCTTTCAGACCCACGTGAACATGCATTGTGGACGTCTGTGCTCATATTTGTAATCAAGAATTCCACTGTGACAGCATCAATGCCTTAATGAATTATGAGTTCACATAAGGCTTGGTGAAATGGTCAAAGGTTATGCTATATTCCTGACCTCCACACTACTCTGGTGTTTGTTTGTTTGTTTGTTTGTTTGTTTGTTTGTTTTCTTAGCCTTGAAAACCTGGCTTCATTTTAATTTGAAAATTTTCGGGATGCTTTTTAGTCTGGATGGGCAGAAACTTGTAAATCAAGTAAAATTTGCTTATGGAATGAAGAGATTTAAGGGAAATTATTTTACTTGTCCATGTTTGCCTCTCAGCACATCACGCGTTAGGGTACAACGGATACAACTATTAGTTGTACAACTTTGTTGAAAAATTCAATATATGCTCAATATTTTTATTTTATATCAGATATACTTAAATAATAAGATTTTTCTGTTGTTTTGGCTGATTAAGGGTAAAACAAACAGTTTGGTTTCAAGGGGCAGGAAGAACTGTGATTCACGACTTCAACCGGTGGAGGACAGTATACATGTCAGATACTCATGTCAGCTTCTGACTTAAATATTGACTACTGAGACAGAGCTTTTGAGCGAAAGCAGTGTGACTGACAGCTGGTGTTGTCCGATAGGTGCAGACTTATCTGTGACATCACAATGACCAAGGTTTATATGTGCTGCCGCAGAATGTTTTGCTGTTTCACTTTTCAACATTGATACAGGCTTCTCCCTCTATAGGGGTCATCACAGTGGACGTCTGCATAATCTAATTTGACAGAGATTTTTAAGACGGAAGCCTTTCCCGATGCAACCCTCCCATTTATTCAGGTTCGGGACCGACACTAGGAGTACACTGGATGTGGACCCCCTGTGGCTTGACCTGGTGGGGACTTGAACCGGCAATTGAATGGTCACAAGTCCAATTCATCCCCCCCGCCCCAGATGCTTGCTAATACGTCATTCAACTGATCTTCCATGTGGTGTCTTCCACACAGCCATTGCAGGGTGGGGGGGGGGCTTTGTTTAGTTTGTCCCAACACCACTGCCTATTTGTAATTACATGGCTGAGTGACACAGCACTGGTCTGAAAATTGTCACAGAGCATTGGAATGAACACAACAACACACTCACTGGAATATAATCCTAATTGGATTATAGTACAAGTTGCAAAATGTTAATGAGAATCAACATAATGACCCCAGTAAATCCTCTGCTGTTATCACTTAAGTATGAAGACAGCTTTATGATCCCTTCTCACTAGTACACAACACACATACACTTATTTCCATTGACGCTCGCCCCTGAGCCCCCCCCCCCCCCCCCCCCCCCCCCCCCCCCCCCCCGCCTCGCTCCACCGAGAGCCAATTGCCGCGTGCCGAGCAGGCGAGCCTTCATGAGCCGACCCCCTCATTTGACTGTTTTAACATGCTTAGCTCCGATCATGTGACAGTTAAGCAAACTACCAGCGCTTTGGAGAGAGAGAGAGAGAGAGAGAGAGAACTCGCGTGTGCGTGTGTGTGTTTTAGAGAGAGTGAGAGTGCGTGAGTGTGTATGTGAGTGCGTATGACTGTGGAGGCATACAGTTATGCAAAGACCGTTGCTGTGTTCTGTTGCCATTACGCACGATTACGCACTGACAGCTACTTTGGAGACAGCAGCTCTCGGGGCAGTGGAGCGGGATTTTACACATTTACAGGTGAGTGCAGAAGAAGCAGGGAAACTGGTATGATATGATATGATATGATATGATATGATATGATATGATATGATATGATATGATATGATATGATATGATGGTGGCCGGACTGTGTTTTCTGTTTGTTCGGGGAGACTATAGTTCGGAAAAACCGTGCCATGCGCGCTTTTACTGTACTGGATACTTTATTTATGTGATGCTGTTTCCCTCCAAGTAACAATAAACTCCTGTATTCACGGTGGATTGGATACCATATCGTGTTTACATCTGTATTGTGTTGTGATATTGTAAACTGAAGCGGGGTCTTGTATTTATTTTATTTATTTATTTCGTTGTCATTAAACTGGATGTCACAGTCCGCGGTGTTAAGCGCTGTAATTCGAGAAGACGAGAGGAGCGCATCACACTGCTTTTTTTTCTGGTGTTTTACGGTCGGAGGGGTTACTGTAGGGCAAATTATTTAAGACCTAGTCAAGCCAAGGTGCTCTCAAAACTATTTTTCCCATATGAAGTATCTCCTGAATGCAGCAGCTGCAGAACCTCGATGTCACATGATGTTATATCACATTGGAAACCACACACGGGGTACTTTGCATATGTATTACATACACGTCACGTATTTATTAAAGTATTTAAAACAAAATGAAACAGCAGCACTCAGACATTTAATGAAGACCGTCTTTAATGTTCTTGTTTATTTTATCCCTGAAATAAAATCATCAGTTAATTTTGTTGAAAGCACAAGAATTTGAGTCTCCCGACTTCACTTAAAAAGGGCTGTTCCTCAGCTTTACACTAGAGGGCGCGCAGACGTTTTGTTTTCACTCTCTTATTTGATGCTCAACACGTGGCTTTTATAAGGTATTATATGGTCATCATTAATCACCAAAAGCAACACACTGACCATGTAGCATCTATCCTTAATCCATGTGCATGGTTCATTGTTTGATGGATAAAAATAGTCACTAAATCTTTCATTCATCATCCCACTGAAAGTTGTTGGCTTCATTGTCACTTGCTTGAATCCTCAAGTGTTTGCCTCTTGGTGCTCCACACTCTAAATTCTGTTCCCTTCACCATCAGAGGAAATGCAGGACAACATGAAACATGTGTGTCACAAGTGGTGAGAAACGGGAACCTCTGATTCCACATGGTCAGCGTGGAGGCTGAACCAGCAGCAGCTGCAGCATCTAAGCATGCATGCACACACATGGTTGTCAAATTCGTTCACATGTGGTGGAGTTGCTATTTGAAGTGCCATCAGCTGCAAATCCTTTACAACAGCAGCAGGTAGAGCAGAGCCACCAACAAAAATGCATTTCCAGTCAGTCTGTAGGTCAACTTGTTATCAAAGAAAGTGTAGAGATTGTTGTGTTAAACTATAATCTCCCAGATTAATAAGTCAGTCTGTCAGTGTGACTGTGTTATTATGCAGGATTCTGAGAACCTGAACTTACCAGATGCCACAAGAGAGTTCATAAATGATAAACATGATGATTTTTTTTTATTTAACAGGGACAAGAAGGAAGTTTCATCCAGCATTCAGTTGACTTCCAGTAAAAGAGCTTGATCTTGTGAGCAGACCAGAGTCAGCTGCCATTCATCCGAACAGGAATGGTGGATCACCTGCCACCTGGTGAGGAGACCTTCCTGTATTACACCGGCTCCCTGGGGTCTGACTACAACTGCATCTGTCGCCACGTCAATGGTGGTGTGTCATCGGGCATCATGGTAACTGATGCATGCAGTTATCACCACCACCACTACCCTTACCAAGGGTTGACGGTCTCCTCTCCTCGCCTGTCCGAGGATGACCTCAGTGATTCTTCTAGCCCTCGTTCTTCCCTCTGTTCGAGCCCAGAGTCTTCATCACCAGCCTCCCGGCGCATTTTCAGTTCTAGCTTTGAAAGCAGGAGCAGCAGGAGCAGTGGGAGCTATAGCTCCTTCTCAGGAGGAGAGAGTCAGGACAGCCTGCTGGACCTTCTTCTCTCACAGAACTCAATTACCACCTCATTAAATCATAATGCCAGCATCAGCAGCAGCTCTCTCTCTTCCTCTCTATATGTCTCCTCAACAGCCTCCTCATCTCTCACTGCCCCCCTTTTACCTATGGGGCAGACCTGGGAGTCCAAGAGGGAGCAGCGGCTGAGTCTCCTCCAGCAGCAGGCCAAAGAGGACTGTTACGAGTTTCCCGTCTTCCTTGATGAGCTGCAGGATCCTACAGCACTTCTCTTTCAGCCCACCCTGGAAGAGATTGAGGAGTTCCTCGAGGAGAACATGGTGGTGGCAATGGAGAAGGAAGAGGAGGGGAGTGATGAGGCAATGTCACCAAAATCAGAGGATGCCGAGGTTGAAGGTTCAAGGACATTAGCAGGAGAATTGGTATCAGTGCCACAGAACTCAGATCAAACTGTTCCCGTGGCCCATTCTCCGTATTTGTCCCACACAGAGACCAAACATTCACCGTGTGCTTCAGACATGGACAGTTCACTATCAACAGTGGATGCTAGTTGTATAGCGAGTTCTAGTTCTAGTTGTCGAGTTGATGAGATCAAACAGGAGGACTGTGGCTTATCGCCAGCCTCATCAGAGGGTACCAATGGTACCTCCAGTGTGCCTGTCATCTTACAAATCCAGCCAATACAAATCAAACAAGAACCAAACCTCAGTGCCATATCTGACGCTGTCACCCAGGAAACCCAGCCACACAAAACTCAATGTCAGTCAAACCAGTCCTCATCGGATATCAAAATTGCCCAGCTCCTAGTGAACATCCAGGGGCAAACCTTCGCTTTGGTGCCTCAGCTGCTTTCCCCTGCAAACATTAGTTGCTCAAATAAAAACAAAAATGCTTCCTCATCTAAATTTGTCCGGATTGCACCCGTTCCTATTGCTGCTAAACCCACAGGGCTTGGGGAAGGTGTGTTGGGTGGAGGTTCGGCTGCTGGAGTCCTCGCTGGAGGACAGAGGTACCAGAAGAGCGCGGTAGCAGACCTTATTAAAATGCACAAGTGTTCTTTTCCCGGCTGTAACAAGATGTACACCAAGAGCAGCCATCTTAAAGCCCATCTGAGGAGGCACACGGGCGAGAAGCCCTTCGCCTGCACGTGGCCCGGCTGTGGATGGAGGTGAGCAAGTGATCAAATGAAAGAGAAATTATCAAAAGTGAGGAAGATAAATTTGAGGCCCACCGCCCGTTGTTCCCTCTAGACTTAGTTCCGTTCTAAGCTGAGTGCATAGACATTAAAGGATATATTGCTGCAGTAAGTGCAGTTTAATTGTATTTATAACACTTGCATTGCAAACTGTTGTATATGTTTATCTGAACTAAAGAGATTGCAGACAATAAGAAGGGTCATCAACTTCCACTGTCGATGCTCAGACACTTGAAGACAGCTGTTGATAATTGACTTTCCTTGACATGTATACGCTCTGACGACAGAGACAATGATAAACATTAGCTCGCCATGTAAATAACCGCGGGTTTTATCTGGAGTTATTACAGATACAGATAAGAAGAGACTATGGCACTCAAGTAGAGATAATAATCCAACATGGATTATGAAACAGTTCACTTGTCTTGTTTTACTTCATCCTAGAGGCTGGAACATGCTAGAGGGTTTTCACCCCTTTGTTCCTCAAAAGGTTTTATTAGAACAGAAATACATGTTAAATAGATTCAGATAGACAGTAAAACAGATTCACAAGTTAAGTTAATGATGTTTAATGGATGGGAGGGAACTAACCTTTGGAAAGTTGCATTTCAGTCTAAGATAGTTACAATTTATTTGTCCCCCACACACTGGCAGTATGTCCCACTATCTTTCTGTTTTTTTCTTACCATGGTAAAGTTCCAGATTAGATAGAGCACCGTTTGAAGTTGCCATTCAGACTTTGTACCCTGTTAGTTATTTGCTCACTGTCTGCAGCCACTTCACCTGTGTACATTCAAGCACTAGAGATTCACTGGATTACTGTAGGAACAAGTTTAAGTTCTCACCTTGGGCAAGTCTCATAGCTCCCAGAATAAGATTTCATTAAATGCTACATTTTTAAAAACTCCATGGTGTTAAAGTGGCTTAATTGGATTTTTCTCTTCTTCCATATTTTTCTTCATCCAAGTAAAAAAAACTCTGTAGATGCAGGTATTGCCCAACATAAGCTATAACATGTGTGTGGTATGAGGAATAAATCAGTGCAAGTAGTGTGTGGTTTTAGGATTAATTATGGTGGGAAATAACTTTAAATTTAATGTTAGATTAAGATAAATTCAGCAAGGTAGGCCCGTGATTGGCTGAACAGCACAGTGTGATGCAGATGTACTGCACCTGCAGCCATTTAAAATCCTCCAGATGTGACACATTTTTTCCTTAATATGCAATGTGTTAGGGCTTATTTCTAAGTGTTTATGAGCATTATGTAATATCAAGTTGTATGGGAGTTAAATGAGCTCTTATGCAAACAATTTCTTACATTTTTCTGTTAATATTGTTTGTTTGTATAGCGTGTTTCCCTTGTTAGCCTGTATGACTGCATCTTTTGACCTGGAAGACAATGTATATTGTCCAGTAACTAGAGGATCGATGGCATTTTCTTGCTTTGCCTTGACAGAAAATGATAATAATAAGAAGTATATGTCAGATAAATACCACAGATTGTTGCCTTTTCCTTTTAGTATTGAAATGTGATGTTAGTATTAGTGAGATTTAGAGGTTGGCAGAGTTTGTACTGATGTTAACTAACTCTAAGTCAGACTGAAGAAGTAAGACTAAAGCTTCTGTCAGTAATATGGTCTTTTGGGAGGACCGCCTCTTTGTGGTTCTTGATTGGATGAAGTGCAGTGGTAAATAGTACGATTACTTCTACATTTAATGCTCTGCCACTGAGACTCCATGTCACTGACGACTCACTGTAGATCAGAGATAGCGTTCCAGAATATTGACTAAAATATTTCACTCCTAGTAGTTTTAATTTGCTTTTTGTATCTTAACTGCTATCTTCTGTCAGTTTGGGGTATGAAAGATATGAAAAAGCCCCATCACAGTTTGACAGTTGATTCCCGATCACATATAAATGGATGTGAGGTGACCCGTCATGTGATATTGTTGCTACCGAATCAACTGTGGTTTTGGCTGACCCATTGATCTAGACTATATTATCCCAGTAAGAATCTTGCTGATTGTAGCTCAAGATTTGGTTTTGCTTCACCACAGAAAAATGATGAAGTACAATGTTCCCCACAGCAGTATTCGTATTGTAGGGGTCTTTATAAGACACTGGATGCTGAGAGGACAGGTTTGTCTAATCCACTGAATAGCTAATTCAGCTGTTGTGTTTTTAACCCCATCCTGAGAGTCACCACATCCAGTCACAGTTAACATAAGTCTGTGTAGGTGAAAATCATCCACTCTCCATGATTTCTCCATAAAACATACAGTAACTACACCCTGATATCTTAAGCATGTACTGTATGTAAATCTATAACTTGCACAGGCTGTTTTACTGCTGACAGTTCAAAATCATATTTCCAGTTTTTAAATAATTCAGGATCATGGTTTTCTTTTGCTGACCTTAAAATCTAATATTCCCTGTTCTCCCAAAACTGCACTTCTGTTGTCCTCACATGAGAGCCACAATAAAAGTGTGTTATAAAGTTTCCCTTTCCTTGCTCCTCTCCCTCTGGGCCAGGAAATGGAGGTGAGCTTGGGGAGTCAGGCACCCATTACCCTCTGTAACCTTAGACTCGTGTGTTGGCCTCTGAAGCACAGAGTCTTTCATTGGCCGCACTCCTGCTTAACTCATAACTCAGTGAAAGTTGTATTTCTTCTTTTGCCAAAATGTTTTTTTTTTTTTTTCCTGTCTCTTTCCTCTTTTATCCCTGACTGTGTTTCATGGTCATGTAGAGACTACATATGTACAGATCTGGATGCATAAAGACACATGTAAAAACCTGAAAGAAGCACACATAAATACATAGAGTAGACAGACCTATTTTCAAGCCAGACCTGCATGGAGACGTCTGCTGGATGAAAAGGGCTCAAATTCACCGGGTGATATGTGGACTTGACGTCTGTCAGAGGGGCAGTGGCTTGTTGTTGTACTTGTGATTTGATGCGTTCATCGTCACAGCAGGCGTGTTGTTTGTTGGTGACAGAGCTGTCCCAGTTTGAGGCAGGTGAGCGTCTCCCTCACCCCCCAACTAAACGGCAACTCTCAAATCTGTTTCAAGAGTGAAACATTTTTTTTTAAACTATAATTATAATAATTGTTTTCATTTCTACAGATGTGCATATCGACGTGATAAGTGTTTTAACCACTTGTTGGCTGAAAGACGGAAATGAGCATGTTAAGGCACAAAAAGCACCTGCTGTGTTAGGAAATTTAAGACAAACATCACTGAATTGTGATATTTCTACCAGCAGAAACACATACCAGTTGCCAGTTTACCTCAAAAAATATTGTTTATCACTGCCACTGAAATCCAGGCAGTTTCATTTCAAGCATTTTAATTCATGCTGTGTCCTGTTTTGGAAGGCTCTATTTATTTTGGCCGAGCATTTCATTTTATTTTCTTACAGCAATACATCAGTGAATGCTGACTTTTCTACTCACGCTGGTTGTTTTAATTGTATTATTAATTGCAGCAGATAAATGTCCGAGCGAATGACTGACATATGATGTGCATTCATTTAGAAGAAATTTATCATGCAATTTTGGATTAAGGAGGAAAAGAAGAAGAAATGGCAATTATCAATACAGTTGAATTGCAATGCATCAGAATTGCAATAGAAATCTTATACACACCTACATTAAGTATCATGATACAATTGAACCCCCCAGCTGTGGGACAAACTCAAGGCTTTTCCCTATATGGTCCACATCTTGCTATATTTCACTGTGTTTCGCACCATCACTGACCCTCTCTTCCTCCCACCTTGTAACTGAATCCCTATTAGCAATATGTCAAAACCAAATGTAATCTTGGAGACAATATCCTCCTTTTGAAATATAATTTGAGATTGCATTTCTTTGGGAATGTCATTTTTGCCAGAGGAATGAAGTAAGAGGCACTTCTTGACTAGCATTTATGTGTTATTGATCCTCCTGGGAAATTAGTAAAATTACTGATCTTCAAAGAATTTGAACTTGTCAGAAAAGGGAAAAAAAAAGCCTCTGTGGAGCTGTTAAGAATCTGGCTCTGAACTGCATTTTGGAAAACTAGTCAAATAAAATTTTATGGTTGCATGTTTGAAACTCTGCATGTATTAGGCAAACGTCTGTCACTGATTAGTGCAGTCATGCATTAATGTTGTTTTTCTTTGAACATGCAAGTCCAGTGAAGACCGAGCCTCAATCTAAAGAGTGACAGCAGAAAGAAAGAGCGCTGAGCTGACAGATAATGTACTGCTGTAAATTTCCAGGTGTGTAGCCAACCCCATTGTTCCTCCTTCACGCCTGTTTTCATTGAGCTTCTGTTGCCTGTGAAGCACAATTTAGGGACAAGCTCGAACAAAACCTGCATAAGTCTTTCCCACAGTGCCCACGCTTGTATGTACCGTAGAGAGTCTGTCGTGCTGCAGCCACGCCAAACTGCCCCGAGGACTTCAAGTGCAAAACCCACAGTCTTCATGTGAAAAACACTCTCAAGTGATCAACAGAAGTGCCCTCCACCCTTGGAGCTATGAACTTAGTGGCCTCACCCACCAGAACTGAAACACAGAAACGTCACACGCATCAGATCAGGAGTGGGTGGAATAAATAACTGGAGGGTAGAGGTGTAGTGAGGAAGGGGGCGACAGCAGGTGATGCCATGAGCGAGACCTGCCACGTGAACAGTGTCTTTCAAAAACATGGATTTAAAGAGCAATCGGGTTTGTCTACTTGTATAAGTCCTGAGTGCATGTCCCACTATGTTATAGTCAGGCTTGGGCCCAGTTTAAGTCAGAAGAATAGCTGCATATAGTGTGTTTCATGTCCCAGCTTGAAGCTGATACAGTGCAGCTTGAGGGTGTAATTACTGTGAGCAACGGATGCACAGCCACATGTAAAGTACACAGAGCATATAGAGACCGATGTGGGTTCTGATTTGTATTTTAATAATAAAATCATGCCTCTCGGTGTTGCACATTATTAAACTCTGTAAATCCCAGTAACTTGTGTTTTCGTGTTTAGTGCCTCAAGGATTGCATCACCTGTAGTAGAAAATGTCTGTATTATATGGAGCTCAACGGTGCAGTGAAAAAAAAAAAAAAAGAAACACTATATGATTGTCAACCAAAACATATAAAAGTATATGATTCCGTGGGCTTGGCTTGTAATATTGGGTAATAAAGAGCTTTTTGGATGCAGCAACTATGAAAATCTTGTTGGCTTCAATGGGATCTTTCAGCGTTACATGATATTTATTAGTGAGCATTAATGATTTTTGTTTCTAACAAGCTGTAAATACTTAAGACTCAAAGTATAATACACTGATCTGCCACAATATTAGTTACTTGTTCTAATGTTGTGACTGGTCTATGTATCTCTGACTTAGTGAAGTCATCAAACAGTAGAAGTCAACATAGGTTTTAAGTCACTATTAAGTGTAATTTTGTCTTGTGTCTGTGACCTTAATATTCCCCCACCCCCCCGAACCAAATGCTTTATAGTCTTGATTCATCTCATGTAATGTTGACCTCGTGAAAGATTCACAACTTAATGGAGATTGAGAAAATTAAAGACAAATTTACTTCTGGAACTGCACTAATGAATATTTTAATATTACCACCAATAAATCATAATATGACTGTGGTTACATTATGGAGGATTCATTGAAAGTGGATATCACCTGATTGCACTCCCTGTTAGCTCTATGTTACATAAGTAACATGAATTCATCACTCTTCTTCTGTTCCTACCATAGGTGCATAGTGACATGATCACAGTAAGAAGAACACGTAGAACTATATAGTATATATAAGCTTAAATTGCTGGAGAAAATGTCAAATTGTGGAAAGACACTGTGTTTACACAATGTGTTAATGGATGTCATATGTAGCAGTGTAACATCCTGGAAACAGCTGCATTTGAAAACAACAATTCTTTTATTAGTCTCTCCATCAATAGTGCACGACATCCCTGTCAACAAGTTACCAACAAGCCACATGAAATACAGCGTCTGGGCAGTCACGCATTTTTGTTTATTAAGCTACAGCATGTTTGAAAAAAAAAGAAAAAAGAAAAACAAAAAGCACATTTCATCAAAGTGCCACAGCTTTTTGGAGGATGTGGATCTCATAAAACACAGTGCCAACATTTAAGATAAGATAGACTTTTATTGTCATTCGGAGTTATGGGGGACTAACACATAAAGTTATTCAATAAAAGTCATGTTTAACGTGTTGCCATCGGCAGACGCCCTGTAATTTCCCTGGTGACGCTTCACTCTTGCTGTTTGTCAGGTCTCTCTGACTTTAGTATGCTCCTCAGCAGGTTGAAACTGATATCAGGTGACAGACTGAGGATATTCCACCTGTTCGCCCTGTAAAACCCTTTGGTTACTTTGGTCGTGTTTTAGATCACTCGAGCGATGGAATGTCATTGGATGTGTTCCAGTGCATTTGGCATAGTGGGTGCACAGAATTCATCCTGGTGCTTCCTGTTGCAGTGAAATCAGCCATACGTTTCTCAGCCGTGACACAACCATTTGACAGATGAGGTGGTGGCTCGGGCTCATGAGCTTTCTTTTATCTCTCTCTCCACTTTTTACTCTCTCCATCATGTTGATGGAGCAGTTTGCTTCTTGTGGTGAATCCTCCGCGGCTGTGGTCGGGACGTTTCCTCATCATCATTGACAAGGAAACATGTCTACATGCTTATATCCTGGAGAGCAATATTTAACTTGCAGTTTGGGCATCTTGTAATTTTTTTTTCATTATTCTCGTCTTTCAACCTACTTGATTACCATTTTCTTTGTTCTGTGGGTGCATGAACTAAAAAACCTTCAGCTTCCCAGTAGACATTTGACTGCTGAAACAGGAAGTAAACCTGATTGTGCCTGGCAAAATACAGTAAATCACAAACCTATACTGCCACCACTGGGCTTTTTTTAGGCTCACCAATTACTTGATTCAATTTTATTCATAGGACTTTCACATTAGCAAACACTGGTATGATCACATCTGGGATCTATTAATGTTCAGTACCTTGGTTCTCTCAGTATGTTCATACTAGTCAAGTTCCACTGCCCTACATCAACAGTAGTGGCCATTACTATGTGCACAACTTGAGCGGAAGTTAACATCACATTAGGAACATGGTGGATCATATTTAGGCTCCATGAACTTTTCTTCTGTAACCTCTCCTGGAATTTTTATTGGATGCCCAAATCACCACGCACCAAACATCATATCAGCATATCAGCCATACGGAAATGGCTTTTGGGAGCCCTGAGATTCAATTTTTTTTGGAAACAGGTCCCAGAGTGGGAAAATCTCAAAATGTTGAGCTCACATTTTCATGTAGACAAGCGATATGCTAGTTTGATGATGTTGTTGATGATGATGATGTAACAGTTTGCGAGGAATAACGGAGTATCTTTTGATTTTCTGTGTGAATGCAGTGGTCGGTTCAAATTTTGGTTTGGGTCTGGCAGTCCCACGTAAAAGACTTATCACTCCACCCATTTAACCATAACATTACAGAGCAATGCACCATATAATACAGTTCCGGATTCGGAATAATCCGAATATAAATGTTGATCATTTACGTAACCCACTTCATTTTGTGAAACCAAACGTTCTAAAATGAATCATATCTTGGAGCATCGTGGTGCGCTTTTACTTTTGAAGGAGACACTTCCTTAAATGTGTGTATTTGTTTGGAGGTTCTTGACTTTTTACATTCCACAGGCTTGCAGTATAAGCTGCGTCGCTTATCTTCTTTTTACTGCGGGGGCCATTAAAATGATGAACAGGCTTGTTGTGTAATCTGTGTCTAGAGTGGAAATGGTTTGACATAACTGCGAGTGACGCCTTTACGTCGCAGTGAATTATCACGTTCATGCTGTAAACCCGCTGCTGCTGCTGCTACTGGAAATCTGCCTGGAAATCAATCCGTGAAAGAGATTAATCTGATTTTAACAGCTTGACTGAGATTCACAAAAAAAGGCACCAGACTGTCATCTGCTTAACCCCTCACTGTCAAGATATTCAAGACCAAAGCAGAGCAGGCCAGGAATAGCCTGAGCAGGGCGTAGTGCATATGTGATGAACTAAATACAGGATGGTGTGTTACCATCATAGAGACAAAGGGCAAAACACGTGAACAGTGTCAAATGTCTCAGATTTCTCTTGTCTTATTTGGCAGTTTGAAGCTTGATTTTGTAGGTTTTTTTTCCTTTTTTTCCATGGCTTGGTGAGATGTCCTTTTATTAACTGTGATTTGGGAAATTAAAGTGATTAATTACATCTGGGATTTTGTTCGTGACAGGTTCTCCCGGTCTGATGAGCTGTCCCGGCACCGCCGATCCCACTCGGGGGTGAAACCATACCAGTGCATCGTGTGTGAGAAGAAGTTTGCCCGCAGCGATCACCTGTCGAAACACCTCAAAGTCCACCGCTTTCCACGAAGCAGCAGGACAGGACGCTCTGCAAACTGACCCTCCTGACCCACTCTGACAGACTGACGCTAAGCAGAGGGTGGGATGTGTTTGTGTGAGTGCGTGTGTGAGAGTGAGAGAGAGAGAGAGAGAGAGAGAGAGCGGCAAGACGGAGGTGAAGGGTGAGAGTCCAAACGCCCTTTAAAGGAGTGTGCGCAGGGCCATTTCTGCTTGCGTGTGTTGATGTTCGCATATGTATGCGTGACGTACATTCATGGTACTGTGATAATTTATTGGGTGGCGAGGAAAAGACTGTAAAAACTGAGCTAAAGCAGATAAACTGTTACTTGACATAACACCCTCACAGGTGGAATAAGCTTCTTGTATATTACAACATTTAATTGTCTCAGTCAAATCGTTAATTGAATTTGAAGAAAATCGCTATTCAGAGCCTCTTTCTTCCCAACACTGAGGTGTGTGTTCGAATCAAAAGCCTCGTAGAAATAAGTGTTGTGAGCCCTGGGGTAGGATAGAGAGGTGCTACCCTTTAAAACCCTCAGTTTTCCCCCCCTTCTTGCTATGGAGCCAGTTGTTGTTCAAAAGTAATATTAGGAAAATAAATCATCTCTCACTGGCCAAAACTTAATGTGTTGCCAGCAACAAAAGCTAACTGGACATTATATTAAGCCTTGTGATCTACAAGATGGCTTCACTCTTTCTCAAACAGGAGTTTTGTAACAGGACAGAGGATTTTGTTTGCAAACTTCCAAACTATTGTAGGCCTGGAGCCACTATCTTGCTTTAACGTTCAACTTTGGTTTGACGTTGGGATGATGGGATGTTGCCTGTGGCCCGCCAACTTTCCTGAAATGTCCCTTTCATCAATAGATGGCAGAGTAAATGATGCATCAACATTCCTTCAGCTTTGATTCATTCTCTTTGTTGCTTTTGAAAATTGTTGGTGGAAAAAAAAAAAAAAAAAATTAAACACTGTAGTAATCTTTGAGTCCCTCAAGGAACAAAGCTCATAGTGGATTTACTGCTCACCAACAAGGATCATTATAATGTGTAATTTGCAATGGTGAACGTGGAAATGTCTTAGTGAGTATTTCCACTGTTTAGTTGTATCGTGGTCTCTCTTCATTTACGTACAGTCCTGCCCTCTTGTCTCATCTGGTTGAAGGGGACTGTTTATCAGAATGGTTGTCATTTTTATGGCCCCCTGTTTATTTTTGGATCAAAACAGATTGGGGTTGCAGCTAAATTCAATGACAATCTTCAAAAGATTTCACAGAAACTTTGAAAACAAGCATCTGTCGAAGCAAGTCTGCTGCTCTGTTTTCGACTTGTGATAAATTGTGTTTGTTCTCACGTTTTGTGCTGTTATGCGAGGCCTGCTCATGTACTGCTTTATGACACATTGGCTGCTTTACTTCAACATTGCTGTTAGTACCTACAAATAGATACAACAATGAGCAACAAGGATTTCATATTAAAAGACACAGAAAGTGTAGTCACTGTATAGGTCAAGTTGCCAAATGAAGTTCCATTTTCTTGCCACATAATAGTTTTAATTCAGCTTCAGTTTTCTGCATTATATGTAAGGAAAAAAAAGTTCTTATTAATAGTGACGAATAGAAAGATGAGAAAGATCAGTTTTGTTTACACCGCCATGATGGCAGGAAAGTGAACGATGCCAGTGCCGGTTTCAAGGTGTTACAGTTCACTGCATACTTTAAAACCACAGAGATCGAGCAGTTGATAAATTGATCACTACACAAGCAGGATCCATTGCCTGTGTGTTCCCATCACTCCATCTTCTGTGATCACTACCATTTTGATCCAAATGCACGGCCTGTTTGGCATCCTGGAGCTCCACCGTATTAATGTCTTTATGCATACTGCCAGCATATGAGATAAGCTGCCCGACATATCGCCTGTAATATATGCTGCAGATTATAATATATCTCAATGGCTTTTAAAAAAAAAAGTGCCTGCCTAATGCCAAAATTCAAGCAAGACACTAAAGAATTTTTTAAATGGTGGAATTTAGTTATTTCATGAACCATTTCACTCAGGGCTACCCTCTAGTGGAGCTAATGGCCTGACCATCCATGCTAACGTAAAGGATGCATGGAACTATATGGGCAGTGAATATGGATCAGTTGAAATTAATGCTGCGTTATTGTATGTAAAGGGAGCACAAATGAGCCGGGTGCAACATTTGATGAGTAGCAGTTATATTGACAAATAATAAACGAGTAAAAGTTGAAGTAGAGTCAGCAACCATGCTCACGCTAGCAAACATTAGCCACCAAAAGCTACTGGTCACACTGCAGTTCGGAAACAGCGTTTCATTACTTGCGAATTATAAGCTTCATTTAGAAGAGACAGTGGTCTTTTTAAAAATCTATGTAGACTCGCTTTAATATATGGAATATTTTGCACCTACTGTATCCTAGAGGGGGAATCAAGTGAACTGTGGCTCAGTTTGCGAGCAGTGATGCAAGTTTCCTTTTCGCCCTAATCCCACGTGTTAATTTCAGAAGCTGAAGAATGATATTAAATAATTTACATATCAAATTTAACTTGAATTGTTTCACATTCATAAGGGATTGCTCTCATTTTCTCTGGGTTAATTTAATAATGAGACATGTTATTGTGAGGAAAGTCAATTGAACTCATTCAAACCCACCAGCATCTGCCCATGTTTTTGGAACTTACCAGTTCCCGTGCCTTTGTCTTGTACTGTAAGTAAACAATAAGTGTTCTCTTTTTTCTTTCATTTTCTTTCCTTTTGTTTTTGCTGTTCTATTTATCTGTATAGAATGGATTAGAAGAAGAAAAAAAAAAGGCATGGAAGGGACATAACATGTCCATTGCACAGAGATGGTTTGCTGTGCCATATTGTGATTCAGTATTGACATGATGTGAGGAACGTATGTGACATTTGGTATTGAAATTCACTTCTTCTGCTTGAAAATATTTAACTAGATGAGAAAAGCAGTCACCTAGCCTTTGAGTGTAAAGTACACACAGCACCTGACGCTGCGTGGAGGAAGTGTGTTAACTGTGGCAGGCAGTCTTTCCATGTAATCAAAAGAAACACTTCTCTGAATGGGTGTCCTGTGTGAGCCCATGAATGTATGTAAATAACTGTATATGCATCTAAAGAGAGAAGAGAAATATTCTTTTAGTGATTATTGCGATTCTGAAATTTTTTTTAAGAACGTGTACATAACCTGATAATTCAAATATATTATTGAGAAAACTGTAGCAACTTGCCGTTTGTCGAATGTTTACCCAACACATTTTAAAAATCTAGTTTCACGGAACGTTCCTATCAGCATTTTGGATTTCCTCCACAACCCGGCAGTGTATCATGTCATCATATTGTGAAATGTGATTTTCAAATGTGTTCTGTTAACGTAACAATAACACAATAAGAGTTGCTCGAAACTGTTATATTTTTGCTTTTGTTCTACTATGTAAAACACATTTACAATAAAAAAAAAATTCTAAACAAAAACTTGTGTTTCTGTATTACTAGTTAAAAAGCCAAACTCTTGCTTTACATCTTTGTGTTTTTCTTGGTAGAATTCAGTCACTGCGTTGGTGACGTAAACAAGTCAGAATCAGGCAGGTTTGTGCAAGTACATACAAAAAAAAAAAAAAAAAAACAATGACAAAAGCAAATTTTAATTCCATGTTTTGTTAGAGTACATGAATAGCAACTGATTTTTCTTTTCATTACAAACCACAGCAACGCGGTTTTGAAATTACAGCATAAGAGAGGTTGTGTCAATAAAGTATTGAACATTTCATTTCAAAAAGAACAAATGAATTGTTATTTGCCCTTAAAAGTTGTGAATGGCACCCAGATAAATATGGCTCAGTTGGCTCCCATCACTGAAGCTGAATATCGCTTTCATACAGTGGGCTGCATTTACTGCCATGAAAAGAAATGAAAAAAAAAATGTCACAACACAGTTACTACTTACTAATTAGAGAAGAGATCAACACAAACCACTTACTCCAGATTATGATCTCCTGTTTACAGGCACTTAACCATGCAAGCCAGAGCACCACTGTGAGAAAGTTTCTGATGCTATTGCATGTATTATAATGCACAAGAGGTCTCAAAAAGTCTTTCCAAGTGGGTAATATGAAATTGTTTTAGGGATGGCTGTGACATTTCTGGCTGTCCTCTACTTGTTTGACAAAGTCATGTGATAAAGATACTTTCTTACAGTTTTTTTTTTTTTTTTTATCTCATTTGTTTTAGTGTTTCAAATCTTTTACCATAGTATCTGATGTAGTTCAGGTTTAGTGTCATTGTAAAAAAAAAAAAAAAGCATTACATACATTTTAAATTTTGCGAACTTTAATATTTTGGTTCAGCACCCATTTTCAGTCTGGCAGTAACAAGATACTGAAGAAAAACAAAATCATCTTAGCTGTGCAAACCCACATATTGTTTTTTTTTTTTTTTTTTTTTACATTTTTGCTGTCTTGTACAAATTACAGAGACATGTTGGTTTAGTTGGCATTAGCTGTGCTTGCAATTGTTATTTATTATTTTGGGAAGAAGCTAAGCTAAACAGCTGCTGCCTTTGCTTGTTTAGGGACATTTTTTTTCATCCAAACTGAGCAAAAACTTGAATATATAATTCCAAAAACTATAACTGTCTTGGTCCAAATATGCTAAACTGTCAATGACGTGTTGAATTTAAGCCTTAAATGTAGTTCAGCCAGTTCATTTCCTAATCTAGGGCTCTATCACTGATGATAATGATGGTAGTGATGATACTGTGATTCTGAGATACTTTAATTTATGATATATCATGATTTATGCATAACAGAACAGGAAAAAGTGATTTCTTCACAGTATTATTGCAATTACAGCCATAAATTGGCAAAAGAATAAACTGCCGGAAAACAAAACATTTCTGCAATTAATATGTTTGGGGGGGGAAATAGGGTTAGAACTATGCTTCTCTTGAATCTTTTGAGTCAGTGCAAATTAAAAATAAATGTAACAAATAAATAAAGCTGCATTACACTCTGCCTGGTCAAAACAGAGTGTCCACCTGGATTTAAGATGGTGACCTTAAGAGCCTCCTATTGGATAATTAGTTCATGGGCAATTATCTTTCAGCTGGCAACAAGTTATTTAACCCCAACTGGTGCAATGAGTAGCTTCTTAAACCTTAAACAACCATGTGGAAAGACACATCCTGTGGTCAGTGAAAAAGATGAAAGTCTGTTTGACTTGATGCAGAGAAAACATCTGAGGAGATTGAAAAAACTACAAAAATTGGGTTAAGAATTGTCCATTACACTATTACAAACTGGAAGGATAGTGGGGAACCATTGGCTTTGAGGACGAAATGTAGAACAGAAGAAAGTAGAAAGGGCTATGTTTAACAGTGAAAGTAAGAGCATTTCCACATGCACAAAGGGAACTCAAGGGATTGGGACTGAACAGCTGTGTAGCCTTAAGAAAACCACCAATCAATAGGAAAAAAGGCTTCAATTTGCTAGGGAGCATAAAGATTGGACATTGGAGCAATGGAAGAAGGTCATGTGGTCTGATGAGTCCAGAATTACCCTGTTCCAGAGTGATGGGAGCATCAGGGTAAGAAGAGAGGCAGATGAAGTGATGCGCCCATCATGCCGAGTGTCTACTGTACAAGCCTGTGGGGGCAGTGCAATGGTCTTGGGTTGCTGCAGTTGGTCAGGTCTAGGTTCAGCAACATTATGTGCCCAAAGAATGAGGTCAGCTGACTACCTGAATATACTGAATGACCAGGTTATTCCATGAATGGATTTTTTTCTTCCATGATGGCACGGGCATATTCCAAGATAATGCCAGGATTCATCGGGCTCAAATCTTGAAAGAGTGGTTCAGGGAGCATGAGACGTCATTTTCACACATGGATTGTCCACCAAACCTTAACCCCACTGACAATCTTTGGGATGTGCTGGAGAAGGCTTTGTGCGGTGGTCCAACTCTCCCATCATCAGTACAAGATCTTGGTGAAAACTTAATGCAACACTGGACGGAATTAAATCTTGTGGCATTGTAGATGCTTACTGACACTATGCCACAGCAAATGCGTGTCGTAATCAAAGCTAAAGGCGGACTAATGAAATATAATCACAACCAGTCCATTTTTTTTGTGTCTAAAGAAAAGTGAATGACACAGAGGATGCATAAGTGTGGTCATTGAACGAGTTAATAAGCAACTTAATCTAATTAATGACTTGGCCTATATAATGACTTACAACTGACTTTACAGCTTAATGTGTGTAAGTGGCCTTTTGAGGACTTGTGGTCCCTAATTGTGCCGATTACAAATGGATTTGACTTCGCCTTTTCTGAGCCACACATATTTGTTCTGTGTTAACGTCATAAACCAGCCAGTCACGAACCTTGCCATCCGTGCCATTTGTCCGCGTTGTGTTAAAGCAACTTATTTTACTTTTCTTTGAATCATCCTCGTCATCCTTTTGTTGGACTGTTGATACAACCGGCCTTTTCAGTTACCCTGATAAGTTAAAATAACCACACATGTAGGTGATGGGTCAACAAAACATCAGTTGCTCTGCACTCATAGTGTGGCGGGTAGATACCTGCCAATCGTAAAATTTATCCGCATTTGGCGTGTGGTTAATTTCATGCCCTGGTTGTATGTCTATCTGCGATATTTCTGCTCTTTCCTTGCAGCATCCAGGAGTTCTTTTGTTGCCAAGTACAAGCTTCTTGAAAAAGCAACACAATTATAGAAGCATGTCTGTTGTTTTAACGCTTATCATGAGGAAAGGTGACTTTTCCTTGAGTATTTACATCAGCATCACATCAACCAATTGCACAAAACCCACTGAAGTTGTCCTTACTACTGTTGCTGCTAGAGCCACGCGTTTGTGAGAATTCAGAATCAAAAGATATTTTACATGTCAGCATTTCTGTCGCTTTAGCCGCAGCCAGTGAACAGAGGGCAGAGCTGCCTTTTCTCTGCATAGCCAACTCACAGAAGCCTTGTTTATGTTTATAACCAATGATATATCAGACATATTTGATCAACATTGCTTTTAGACAATTATTTGTTAGACCATATATCTTAGGGCACTGGAAATCCAAACAGGACAACTTAGCGTCGGGATGGAGGATGCGTCAGATGCCATACGAGGTATTTCACATTCGGACTGTTTGGCCTAGTATGTCTGGACATATAGGGCCAACCTATTGTTCCCTATTTTTGATTTATTATCTTATGTATTTTTGCTGAAAACCTATATAAAAATAACTTTTCCTGTCTGCTATAGACATAGAGGATAGAAATAGAGGATCATCTCGAACGTAACCTGTATGAACCCAGGTTAATATTTTACATTTAGGTTGTCTCATACAAATTACAGAAAAGAGGCTAAGCTAAAGCTTTGTTTTTTATACCTGGTAGTACTGATCCTCTCCTCCAATGTTCAGTATAAAGAAGAATAAATGTAATTCCAAGAACTACATAACATTTTTGGCCTACACAAAATTGTCTTTGCTAATACACATTTTAATGCCATGTGTAAACAGTAAACCTCCTGAGTCTAATAAAAGTTTATTTTTTTTGTTTTCTTAGTTATGTTTTAAAACATTTAAATTGAATTACACGTGTGTAATCTCATATCAACCTACTGCCTTTTAATCTACTATTTATAATGAGATGTATAACAATCAATAGCTGTGTTCCCTGTCTTTTTTTGTTTTGTTTTGTTTTGTTTTGTTTTGTAGGGAACTGAAATTAAAAAAAAAAGACTTTCCATGTCCAGTAGGCAGCAACTTTCCCTGGCCTTAGGGTAAAACAATCCAAACATTGAACGTTATGCCGGTTTAATTGTGGTCTACCTCAGTCAAATATATTGTCCCTGTGCTTTAATCCACATGAGCATAGAGGACAACGTTTTCCATAAAGTTGCACTGGGAGGAATAAGCTGCAAAAAAAAAAGAAAGTGAGGAATTTCAGTGTAAGATTTGTACCACATGGAGAGTTTGCATGGAAATTACACCCCCATTTTCTGCTCTTCCTTCAGCCAGACTGCTTCTCTGCTCACAACTTATCCCCCACCTCCGTTCACAAAAAAGGCAGGGGGAGGGAAAAAGGTTTTTGTGATGTGTACTGGCTCTGACCACGTGTGCTGAGTCACTGTGTTAAAGCAGAGCGATATGTAGCTGCTACGAGAGACGGACGGAGCAGCTAACAGCAGAAGTAAGCTGTGTCTGATGTTGATGTGGATCCTGTTGATTTATGAGGCAGCGCAGTCTCAGAGGCCTTCTGGGATGAAACAGGAGGATTTAATGCAGCACATCTGGATCCCAACTACACTCCATCAGCTTTAAATGCCATTCTGAGCATGCATGAACATGCAACAGCAGAATCAAATCATGGGCTAATCAAATACCAGTAGAGTAACACAGTCGTGTTAACATAGGAAACGACACTGAAATGATGAGTTTGAATTATAATATATATGAAACTTATTTAAATTCTACCGACTGGGAAGCTAGTTCATTTCATTTCAACTGGAAGGTCGATGTGTCCCTGGGCAAGAAGCTTAACCACGTTGTTCCTGCTGGCTGTGTGAATGGGTATGGAAGATGTGTGATAGACAAGGCGCTGCACTAACTATAGTGTAAAGCAGCTTTGAGTGGTTTTCAAGGCTAGAATGTTCTCAATAAACACACACCGTTAACCATCAATTTACCGTCAAATCAATTCAGAACCCAGAAGACAGACATGTACATAAACGAGAGAGTAATACTATTTTTGTCCCTTTCATTTCCCAAAATGTTTGTTTACAAAGACAGACAAGAACTTCTAGCAAGCAACGCCAAAGTCGACTTGCGCATAAACCATAGCCGAGATTCCCAAGTTCTAATTCATCATTTGAATGCTCTGCTGTTTAAATTGCCTCAAATCTCTCACATTATTACATTAACTGTATCATAGGTGAGAAATGACCCAGCTTTGTAAATCTGAAGTTACCTTAAAAAAACAGATGACCAGTTCCTGTCCCCATTTTCATAGCAAATACTGTATAAACAAAGAATATAGTAGGTATTGTTGCTAGTTACATTTTATTGTTAGTCACACAACATGAGGTGATGAGCAGAGGGTTTTGAAAAGGCAGGCCGACCATTACATAAAATTCGGGATCAATTGATTGGATGAGGTTTTTACTGCCCACCACCTACAGTGGATTCTTCCTTTCTTCATTTTTTTCACAGAGATTTTCAGGTTTTCATTGCTATCCAGGTTTGCAGAGAAAATGCCGTTAAAAGACATTACACACGCTGCCTTTAAACCACCTCTTCACTTTGAATTGTGATTAATGAGTATTTTGTTTCATATTTTGCATTTACCGGAGTTTCTCTGTTTTCAATCGCAAAGAAAGTGGATTTAAACATTATTAAAAAACTGGACTCAATGTATTATTGAATTATAAACATATATACACACTATATGTTTGTGTTTAAATATTTATTTATTTTTTCACTTATTAGGGTTAGGGTTATAGTGTGGCTATGATGTGCGGAGCAGCCCTGTGTCAGTGTGAAGAGACAGACGCCACACACATCTAAAGGTCAGATACAAGTTAGCCTGCAGCAAACTACAACAGCCCATGTGCTGATCTGACATGTGGCATCAGATGATACCTGTTACACAACAGCAACTGTCAGCCAAGTTCAGACGTGAGTGACTAAATAATATATGCTAACATAGCAAGAAATAAACAGATCACATGTATGTGCCATCAGACGGTCTGTGGGTGTTTGTGTGTTGGTGTACATGTACTTGTTACCTCTTTAGGATTATTTTTTTTTCAGCCCTTGTGAGGATCAGTAGTCCTCATGGAGACTAATACCTGGTCCTAAAGTGGCAGAACCTCATTTCTGAGGCACTGGTTAAGTTAAGGGCTAAGATTAGAATTACGGTTAAGTTAAGGTTAAGGTTAGCTGTTAATGGTTTAGATTAGGGATAATGCTTCGTTTAGGCTGGCCAAATGTATAGATGTCATTGCAGTGTCCTAAGACAAATGGCTGCACTCTATGTACTCTATGTGTGTGTATCCCAAGTATTACTCATGTTCCGGGGACCCAAATCTCTCACATTATGGGGACTTGTCTTCCTTATTGGGGACAAAAAGCAAGTCCCCATAACATAAATGATTACATATTAAGACATTTTGTATGGTAAGGATGAGGTTAGGGTTAAGCCTGTAGTAGCTATGGTTAAGGTTGGAGTAAGTCTCCTGGAAATGAATCTAAGTCAATGCAATGCCCCCTGAAACCATGGAAACCCGAATCTGTGTGTGTGTTCTTGTATTTGTGATTTTATGAGGACCAAAAATCATATAAACCATGAAGAGCGAGGACATCTTTAAAGGACTTTATCAGGGTTAAGACCTGGTTTTAGGTTTAGGGTTAGAACTGGGTTTAGGTCACCAGTCCATCACAGGGCCACACAGGGACAAACAACCATCCAGTCTCACATTCACAAAAATGGGCAATCTGGTTTTTGGGAGGAAGCTGGAGAACCCAGAGCAAACCCACACACACACAGGGAGAAGATGTAAACTCCATGCAGAAAGGCCCTACATCGCAACCCTGGGTCTTCTTGCTGCAAAGGCAAGAATGCTAACCATTACACCAACTGATAATGACACTGAAGTTCCAAAAGCTGTGTTAAAAGTCAATATCATTTTCTTCTCTTTATTATTTTCATTTAATTATGATGTGAAATATATATCCGGTGTTCATTATTTTTAACACACTTGTTAGAAATCAAATAAAATGTAACATATGGTTTTGTACTTTTGCATATGCATGTGTAAAAGAAACAAGAATAAAAGGGAGGCTTCAGATTTTGGGGTCAGATCTCAGGTTCGTTTCATTAGACTACATTACACTGGTGCTTCAGCTTCCAACACACGGTTAGAAGCTGAAGAAATATCCACACAGTTACGCTTGCACAATCAGGTGCACATATGGGTGGTAAGTTGAAAGTGTATACATATGTATATGCACACAGAGACATGCACAGCAGGCTCACTCTAGCATGGAATGATGGATTCTCCTGTATGTCAACAACAGGAAGCTAACCAGCCTGGTGGGTGCCAAGTTTATGACAACCCACATGTCTTACATAAGCCAAAGGAGCCAAAGCGCTGGGTGGACACAAAAGCCGTGCTTCGTTCCACCGTGTACGAAAATACATACATAGTTGTTATTACTGTGGGATGTTCAGGGATTATTGGTTCCCTTCTTTCAGAAGACATTACCCCCACCCACCAACCACATGTTACCCTGGTGATGTTAACACTGTAGATACCTGCACTGTGCAAGGTTTACATATACACCAGCTATATCTTTTTTTGTTATTTTTTAAGTCGATAACAGGGGCTCTGCGCCCGCTCGCTTTTCCTGTGCACCTTATTACCACAGTGCCAGTTTAGCATTTGAATGCCATTACAAACATTCATTACATTCATTACACTACATGCAGTCTTAAAATGATAATTTTCCCGTAAAACCATCAAACTCTCACTCACTCATGCCCCCAAACAATATTCCTGTTTGCTAGAAAGTGCATATGTTGTTGTAAACATACAGTCAGGCAGCTTAAATCGCTTTGAATTCAGGGCTGCCCTCATCCTCTTGTTATTATGGAAAAAACCCTGGTTACATATTTACACATACTACATATACTTTATGTACACATAATGTTCATCATTGTTATGTAATAACTCTTGCCTTTGCAGCAAGAGGTCCCGGGTTCACAACCCGGTTGGAACAAGGGGCCTTCTGCAAGGAGTTTGCATGTTCTCCCCGTGGTGCGTGGGTTCTCACCGGGTACTCCGGCTTCCTCCCACAGTCCAAAAACATGCAGATTTGGGGACTAGGTTAATTGGACACTCTAAATTGTATGAATGTGAGAGTGAATGGTTGTCTGTCTCTATGTGGCCCTGTGATGGACTGGCGACCTGTCCAGGGTGTACCCCGCCTCTCGCCCTATGTTAGCTGAAGATAGGCACCAGTGCCCCCCGCGACCCTTAGTGGATAAAGCGGTAGAAAATGAGTGAGAGAGAGTGAGAGTGTTATGTAATATTGGTATAGTATTGTCATTAATAATAATAATAATAATAATAATAACAAATTTCAACATTAATAATCCGATAAAGGTAATTTAAAACAACTACAAAATGCACATTATCCATCAATTAAATCTTAGAAACATAATGAGGCAAATACAAATGGCTTTTACCCTGAAATATTGCTTTATATGCTCTACTACTCAATTCTACTCATAGGCGGGATAAATGGTTTGGTTTATTTTGTATTTTTTTTTTTTTTTTAGGCAATTATTCATATTCTCATGGAACTAAATTGCATCTTTTAATTTTTTGTGTGTTAAATTAATAAGCACACATATTCAACCCAGCAGCCCCGGTTTGTTGGGGCAATTAAACAAATATTATAGGAGAGAAACATTTACACAAATCTACCTTTTTTGGCTCAGTGATCCAGGTGGTTAAGCATAATGATGATGAGTCCCTAAGGCATCTGAAGTAAAGTCAACAGAGCCTGTAGTTCAAAGTTAAAGGAAGGGGAAAGAAGTGTAATATGCAAAGCAATGGGCTGTCACTTTAAGCATTCATTTGCCTACAGCAACATGCCAAACCCCAGACTCACCTTTACAGCCACACGTAGCTCACTCTCTCTGTGCTTTGACTTTTTTATGCTTAAAATCCCTTTCATACCTCTAGACATGGACATTTTTGCATTGACAAAAGAAAATTCTGCTAAGCTGCAAAATATAAAGCGATATTTCACTGCATCTTCTACATATTCACTAATTTTTCAGTAAAAACATCTGTCCCCAGTCTGCCTTTTCCTCCTTATATTTTTCCTTCCCCCAGCTTCTCCTATCTCTTCGTACCCCCATATGTTTTATATTTGAAGCACTGACCAGTGACGTAGGCAGAGAGGCAAAATCAATCTTTTTTCTCTTCTTCTTCCCTTCTTTCCCTCCTTCTCTCTTCTTCTCTCCTCGCCAGTTTGTTCCGCTTCATTAAAAACACCTCTTGCTGTCTAAGAGTCGTTGGGCAGAAGGCCAGAGAGGCCAGGAGCTCATGAGGTTGGGATTGGAGCGTGACCGCCAGACCTTGGCTGAAGCCTTTCAAAGCAGTTTTAACTAATGTGACATACTGTTGTGGCATCACTGAGAAACATAAATCGTAGTCGTGTTTTAAATTATAGTGAAGACTAGTTCGGAGATGGCAGATGTTGGTGTGAAATAAAAACTAAACTCTATCAATCCATTTTCGGCTGCTTGTCTGCAGTTGGGCCACAGTGGATGGAGGTAGTTCAAATGTCTCTCTCCTCCATTAACTTTTTCCAATTCCTCTAAGGCAGTACTTCTCAAATAGTGGGGCACGCTGGGGGCGCGGGTGACCCTGGGGAACATGCTTTTTTTTTGCCGTACTAGAATAAAGTGTAATGGCACATCCATTACAGTAGTTGGCAGTGGCGCTCTCATTGTCAAAGTGTGCGCAGGGAGTATTAGCTCTATATGGTGTAGGTTATATTACTGCACTTCGGTCGGTTAGCAACCAAAGTGCAGTATACAAACCAACATGGGACATGGGACAACATGGAATATTTTTTAACAGGTATGAAAAGAAAGGACGGAGATAATGAGACAAAACAAAATCATGTGAAAGCTAAGACGAGGACTGTGACTACGGTGGGAGATGAAGAAATATATATATAAATGATACTAAGGGCGTAAATTGTTTTCTTCTTCCTGGGGGGGCATTACAGAAAATAATTGAGAAGCAATGCTCTAACGGAATACGGAGGCATTGCAAAACCAATTGCATATCAGCCATTCTAAAGCTATGTTTCCATAGAGTTCAGTTTGGTACAGCAAGGTATGTATTTCTTGTGTGTTTCCATTAGGAAAAGTATCAAAATAACCAATCCATACCGTTCCATTTTTTGGCACTCTTCCCTTTCAGTACCATAGCAAAATGGTACAATAATTTGGCTCCGCCCACGACAGTCAAAAACATCACTCCTGTGTGACTGGTGTTTCTTCAACACCCACATTGTATTCACATACAGAGCTTGACGTCTTGTTGAGACAAACAGCCAGAAACCAAGCAGGAAAAAAGAGCTGCCTCCATTGTTGTCTGTTGTGTCACGTTCGATGTTGTCGTCCATCGCACCAGTATAACGTCCCGCTACATTGACAGGACGAAGACTTGGCGTAAGAGACTAGGTTGCAGCTATTATCATTGATAAAATCTTCGTCTTTCAGTTCTCCTTTTAGGGTTCTTACATCAACTGTCCTCATGTCCCCCTTCACAAAATCCATCAACCTTCTCTGTGGTCTTCCACTTTTCTTCCTCCTCCTGCCCAACGGCTCCATCTTCAACACCCTTTGTCCAATATATTAAGTATCCCTCCCTTGCACAGGACCAAGAACATCTCAACTTTGAATCTCTTACTTTATTTTCCAAACTGTTCAACCTGAGCTGTCCACTGGATGTGCTCATTTCTAATCATGTCCATCCTGGTCACTGGCAACAAAAATCTCAGCATCTTCCTGTCTGCCACCTCCTGCCTCCAAGCCAAACATTTTTTCTGTTATCCGGCAATAAGAAAACTTCTTCACTTCTTTACAGTAAACTGTCCATTGCTTCAAATGGTTGACTCCTTGCATCTTCACAGTACCACCTGTCTCGCTGTCATTCACACGCAGATATTCTGTCTTGCTCCTACTCCACCTTCATTCCTCTGCTCTCCAGTACATACAGTACAGTACCTCCACCTCTCCAGGCTCTCTTGCACCTGTACCCTACTCTCACTACAGATTACAATATCATCTGCAAACACCACAGTCCACAGAGTCTCCTTCTGAGGTGTTAATAACTAATCATTAACTAGAAGCACAGAGTCCTTCCATTCCTTGTCCCATTACAGACCTTTAATGAAAGTTTCATCAAAATCTGTCCATAACTTTTTGAGTTATTTTGCTAACAGTCAGACAGACAGTCAGACAGACAACCCAACACTGGTGAAAACTTAACTTCCGTGGTGGAGATAATTACACTAATTGTCACTTAGCCTAACACTACATTGTAAGGAGCTACACCGAAAAGAACCCACAACTACCTCCTGAGTCTGAGACTGGGAACCGGCACTGGTGTGAAAGCCCTATTTGTGAGTCAGCCTCAGTGATGTCATGTAGTAGCTTTGAGGCCTTGATGTGAAAAGTGTAGTGAACCAGAGGTGCATGACATATTCATCACAAGCTCTCTTCTTTGGCAATGGCCCTATTTAACAAGGTCCAGACTTGGTTTCTGATCTTTTGCCAACTGTACAATGAGTCTGGATAATGTAATTCTGTGGCAGCACGTCTTCACATCAAGATGTGTTTTTGGAACATATAGTGGAAAATATTACAACAATTTGCATACTGCAGCTTCACTTCAAAGATTGTACACGAATCCCAACAGCTGGCTCAGCTATTTATCTTGAATTTAAATGCAGTCTATAGAAACGTCTCACACTATTTCAGCAGCAAAGCTGTATACAATAGAAGTCACAAAACATGGGCAGACCATGGTGTGGATCCAGAACCAGACCTAGATGTTTTACAGCAAATTGCTGACATTTGCCATGTTTTCACAGAGTTGTATTGCAATTTTTCTTGCATTTGTGGCACCACAGGTCCAGGGAATGCATGCACTGTACATTGTCAGATGACAACACTCACTAAACAAACAAATTACTGTATTTGGATAAGCTTTTCGACTGAAGCAACACACTTGAGGGATAGAAGAGAGGGGGAAGAAAGAGACTGGTAAACAGAGGAAAGAAAGAAAACCTAACATGGCAAGATCTGTAAAGAGAAATGGAGACAGAAAAGTAGAGTTTTAATAAAGAAAAAGTAAAGAACACAAAAAAGAAGATTGTTAACAAATTAATTAGCTCTTTTGTATTTTTTTGTAGGCCTGTTTTCCTTTTTTACCATTTTATGAGAAAAGAGCATTTAAACTTAGATTAGGTATTACCCGTCCAGTTCAATTATTTCCTTAAATACTTTATTTGATTTGAAAGTTAGTCGTTGACTGCACATGGACACTGATACAGATATTTACATATATAATCCCAATCTGGAACGTTATGGGATTTTAATTCACTATCCCTGTTATACAAGCCCTAATATACTGCTGCGTTTATGGCTTCCATATATTTTATAGCAGCCATTTATCTCGTTCACATGCTATAGCAAAGAATGCTCGCAAGTGTGACTTGCTGGAACATTGCTATTGGCTACAGATAAACAGAAGGGGATAGGTCTTCACGGCAGACATAGTAACAGAAACACCACACAACACAACACAACAAAAACAGGTGTGACTAATAACGTCAATTATGCCTCTGTTCGAGTCGTCCCGTAAACCATGGCGGTGTGACTGTGCATGAATTTAAGCAGCTGGATGAATAACAAGCAGTTTATTCTGCTTTTCCCTGCAAAAAAAAAAAAATTTCAAGAGAGTAAAGTACATCTTGATTGATGAAAATAAGATTAGTAAGCAGACTTTGCACAAATTAGACAAATTTTGTCTAATTTGCAATTTAAATTCACTACTGGTACTGAACATATGAAGGATGTGTTAACATTACCACGCATTGGTGTGTGTGCAAATATAAGAAATTTGAAGGTAGGAATTCTTTAAACCAGCTTAATAAAAAAGGGAAGACACATTTACGATTTACAATTTAGCCAAGTAAAACATGCTCACCCCTTTGGCAGATTTTTTTTTTTATTAAAACAAGAAAGTCAAGTTAAGAATATTTGACACATTTATAAGAACTAAAAAAGAAAAAGAAAAAGAAAATTAAAAACATTATCTAGGCTTAGGCATTTTGTTATTTTTAAAAATGCATAAAATGAAGTTGTGATGTAATTATGTACAAATGGCTGGTTTGCCAAGTCAAAATAATAGGCAATTTAAAAAAGTACTAAAAAAATAGTGAGAAGAATCTTCATAAATATTATGTCATGCATAGATTTGCTCTGGATTAAGTCGTCAAAGTCTGTCATCTTGAAAAAGTCTTTTTGGGAGACACTTTTCTATAAAACAAGCCGCCTCCTCATATAGATGCAGAGGCGAGCCGAAGTGTTTCTGTTGACGGTGCATTTTGACACTGTTTGAAGCCACTATTGGAATCCGTTGCTCCTGCTGTGAGTCAAGTTAGCAACAGCTGCACTCTCCTGTGAAGTAGCAAACTTTAAAGAGACCTCTTTCAAGTCCACAGACACTGAGTAGTTATTCATATTTCCAAAAAAAAAGGCCCTCAGCAAAATAACTTGTCAAACAGGAAAGACTCGTCCATGTCTAATAATAAATTATCATCTGAAGTGTCTTTTTTACAACTCCTATGTGAGAAAGAAGCACTGAAAAAAAAAAAAAAAGTTTTTAATCAAGTTAACACAAGTGTGTAGGCGAACGAATGGTCTGACCAAGAAAGTGCATGAGCAGAATTTGTTGCATAACATCACTGTCAGTCATTCATTCACAGCAGATCTGGAGATTTACATGAACTCTGCTGTTTTCACAAGACTCTCTGTGTGAATGTGACCTGTACGAACTGATGAATAGCCTTCCTCATGGTCTGGATGAGCACAGATCGAGTCAGACACTCATCTTCAACTCATTCATAGGGAGGTTCCACTTTTTTTTTTGTTTGCACGGTATCAGGACTAATTAGAATGAAGGGATCAAAGTGCCATTTAAGTGATTTTGGAGGAGTGTGGTTTATGGCTGGTAGGTATGTTCTCATTATTACTGGATGAGTCATGTCGCCTTGAGGACAGACCATGATAACAATAATCTATCCTCAAAAGCAAATGTGCGAAGACACATTTCTTGCTTGGGTGTGTATTTGTGTCTGCGGTGATGATATAGATAGCGTATGTGTGCATGCACATACATGCTTGGGTGTATAGTATGATCAGTTGTTGCCAAAGTGTCACTGGTGGAGCAGAATTCCTCGCCTCTATTTTAAACCCCTTTAGAACATGATGTACTTTATATGCACTGCAGTGCTTTAGTCAGAACTGGCATCGACACTTTTTAATGTGTTTCTGGTCCAGCCTGTTATTGACAATTTCTCTCTGTTGCGTTCCCACTTATTCATAAACTGCCCCTTTAAAACGAATGCTTAAATCTTGCACCGTGGTTAACGTAAAGCTCCTCCTGAGTTCCAAATGCTTTGGCCCGTACATTTCATGGACCGTGTGGGAGGCAGGACAAATAGCAGTTTTGAGAACCAAGAATAAAAATTAATGCCCATGCTGCCAGCCTCAGTGCAGCACAGAAGCAATTACATTCATATTTGACGAGTGTGCAAATCACACTTTATGTCACATGCCAACACTGAGTGCCAGCGGAAGTCATTTGTAATGCAGGAGGCCAAGCTGGGTTAACTTAAGTTGCATAGTTACCCAAGCAGAAGTGTCATACAGAAATACATAAATGTTGAATGTTATGTGGTTATGCTTGAGGCAATTGCACAGCTCAGAATTTCTGGAAAGTTACAGTTACTCTTTATAATTGATTTATAATCAAATGCTTATATTTTACAGTGAGAGTGAAGACGCGGACAAGCTGGGTCCAGAGGAGAATGTGGAGGAGTTGCTGACTGACGACTCTCACGGTGACGCAAAGACGTCATGTTCACGTGCTTGCAAGGAATAACGCATTGTCATGAGTTACTGCACAGAGGAGGACCCTCAACACTTTCTTGGCTGCAGTGTCTGTGTGTGTGGAGTTTATACTGTCTATTTTAAAGAAGTGGCAGCATTTAGATTTATGTAACTTATTATTGTTGCAAGGAGTCTATTCACTCTCACAGTGCTGTCCACAGACCTGTAATTAACAGTTGCATGCATAGGCTGCAAAGTGTTTGGCTGGATCAAAATGGTTGCTTTTGTGTCCAATTCGTCCCTGCGAATGGGGGGGGGGGGCACATGGTTGGTGCAGTGATTAGTACTCTTGCTCTTGCATTTACAGCAAGAAGAACAAGGGCCTTTCTGCATGGAGTTTGCATGTGCTCCCCGTGATGATGAAACAAAAGTATGCTTTGGAGAGTTTGGTCTGAGGGCCATTGATTTTGTGTCCACTATTAAACCAATGACGCGTTAAGAAAAGGCATCTGAAGCATTATGATGCTGAAGGTCATTAAATGCCTCTTTGATTTTGACCTTCACAAAATAAAAGCTGAAGAAGAGACAGTTTTTGTGCTGCGGTCACCAAAATCCTTCAACCATGCTGGTTGCTTTCTCTGCCTATTGGAAAGATGGTCCGATCGTGTGTGTGTGTGTGCAAACTGGAAATCCTCTGGTCACATAATGTTCTCAAACATTACCATACGGAAAAGTCAAAACCTTAACTGTTATCCAGCTGCTGGTCGCATCTTCAAAGTTATTTTGGCAAAACCAAGAAATGTTGTCTTCCTGCCAAGCAATAAAACATTTGACCAGGTCCAGATCTGTGATTACATTTCCACAGATTTCACCACATCAATCTGGACTTTTCCTCAGCTCAAAGATTTAAGTCTAGAGCTGCAACAACAACGCGACTGAATAGATTTGTCACTATTTTTGGGGCACACCAAGTTTTATATGTGACGATTTGCTGCTTTTTACATTTCAGTAAACTCAACAGTTTTCATCAGACAAATAAAAAGTGTGTTCACATCGTCTTGGGCTCAAGAGAATTTGGAATGAATAATTCTGAAAATAATGAGCAGAGTATCTGACAATAAAACAGGGACTTCAGAAATATTCACTTTTCTTGAGGCAAATATTTAAAGATGCAGCTGAAGGGTTTCTGTTCATAAAAGGCTTGTGTCTTAATTCAATTGTTTTGTTTTTTTTACCACCATTGTGTCACAGGGCTGTTTTCAATGAATAATAAATAAAGCAATCTGCGTCAGTTTTAATTCACAGTCAACACGCACTTCATCAGATTCACAACAATACACCCGCAAATCCGGAATCCATCAGATCAGCACAAACAAAACCCAAAGAAATTCCTGTATTTATTATACTGTTGTTGTTTTTCAGTTGTTATGTCAATCAAAAGAATCTGAACTCCCATTATGAAGCCTCCAGAATCACAATTTTCCTCTAAAATGTTTACAAAATTGACATTGTTTTCTATTGAAGAAAATCCTAAAGTGAACTTATTAGGAAAATGTTTATTGACGTTTCAAATGAAATGAAATGTTGACTCACTTTCCCACAGACTTCCCTTAAAACTGACTTCTTTTTGCAACAGAGTGGAGTCACCCCTTGGTGGCTGCACAGTATATTCTTGCTTATTGATTTCTCTTCACTGCAGAATCCCCACGATTCCATTCATTTTTTGAAAGAATGATCTACGAATGGGACAGAGAGCTGGATTCAAATCAAATATGGCTGCAGAACATGCTAAATGTTCAACTGTCCAATCAAATGACATCATGCACATTTATGAGTTTTGGTGTAAACAGTACAGTAGAGTGCGGCTGAACAGTGTGGGTTGAATATCGTATTACAACTGATTGCAATGTGCTGCTTGTGTCATTTCTACTTTGCAGGTTCATTCGGAAAAACAATTGACTGTAAACCAGTAAAACGGCGCTCACTGGAATCAGTTATTTTGCAGCAAAGACTTATAATCATAGCTGTCATACTGCATATGGTGCATTTTCTATGCTGAACGTGGTCAGAGCAAGAAAAGCAGAGACTCATAAAGCGCTTGTATCTTGAGTATACAGTAAGTACAGATTTCCATTGATTGAAAAAAAAAATATTATTCATTTTTAGATATTTTAATCCAGAAATGTTACATACTATAGTTTTAACTGAGGGAGATGAAGCACATCAGGTTTGCCACAGGCGCAAGAGCGACAGAGACACTTTGGAGACGCACGAGGGTTCATTGTGTCAACCTGCAGAGACTCAAATAGATAAGAGCCACGGCGCAGAGTAAGAACACCCTAACACAACACATACTTTTCTTCACACACCCGCTCATACACACTACTGTTTCACTACAGGGTGTGTGTGCTTCCATGTGGCTTGACTTGCATGTGTAACAGCAGTATTTCTACGCATGGGTGCTTTACAAAAAGCAATACGCCCAGCGCCCTCCCACCCATGCCATCTTTTACCATGTTATTTACAGCTGCAGAAGAGCTCTGTGGCTACACGGCGCTGGGTAACACCCTGACAGCACTTTAAGAAAAGTGCTGTCAGGTGGATTTAGAGGCACGCCAACGTGCACGCTCCTCTAAGGTACAAGAGTGTTGTAAAATGGTGAGCAGGGAGAAGATAACACGCTTGTGCCGAGCTCTCTCGTTGCGAGCTGCCCTCCGGTGTTGTGAATGTAAGGAATTCACAGCGAGGGGTGGAGGAGGGAAAGGCCGTGCGCTGGTGCCGCGTCTGCTGTTGTGCAGATGGTGAGATGTGTGACACACGTTCGGTCACACACAAACACCCGCTCGCAGCAGGAGGCTTTTGAACCCAGTTCACTCGCACACGCACGATTTTCAAGCTTGCATAAACAACAAGCAAAACTCAATATGTACACACAAATATGCAGGATCACATGCATATTTAAGTGAAACAAATGTTTTAAGTCAACCCGTAGTGGCTTTCATGTTGAAACATAAACTAACGTCAGTCAAGGATAGTTTTTTTTTTTTTCCTCAAAACAGGTCTTACACTTTATTAGTTTCAATAGTCAATATTCCCTTAGGACAACCATCATTTCTAAAATTGCATTTCCTCCTCCAACATCTACAATGAATGTTCATTTCTGAGCCTATGCCATTTGTGCTTTTTCTAAGTTGTATTGACAGATGGAGGAATTATGGATGCAGCTAATTAAAGCAGCTACATAATAAGAAAACAATCACATGTTGATTTTTTCGTAGCTTTAATTATTTTTAATTGTTAAGACTGTAATTTCTTCAATGTCAGATGACAGTGAAAGAGAGCTCTTGTGATTTTATGCGTCAAAAATGAGACTGACGTGAGATTGTGTTGCACCTAATTAAATTTCTGCCGATTTAATTTTCAAACAATGTCTACTTTGAACAAGATGCAGATACCATAAAAGAAAATTACTGTATTAGCTACAGTTAGGCGTTTATATATATATAAACCCCTAACTGTAGCTAATATATATATATATATACCAAATGGAGCACAGCACTGGGAGAGATGTAAACTGTCATGTAATATAATATTGTATGTCTTCAAATAAAGCCCATGGGCAAAAGCGTGAGGCTAATTGAACAGTCACTGGTGCTCTTGTGTGTGTGTGTGTATATATATATATATATATATATATATATATATATATATATAATATATATATTCGGACAGAGACACACATTTTTGTCATTTTGTCTCTCTACACCACCACAATGAATTTGAAATTAAACAATCAAGATGTGATTAAGGTGTGGATTCTCAGCTTTAATTTGAGGAATTATAAGCATTGTTATAAATTACTGTCCATTTTCAGGGGCTGCAAAGTGATAGGACAAACTCAAATCATGATAAATAAAAGGGTTCTTTTAATACTTGGTAGAAAAAACTTTCCAGTCAATGACTCCCTGAAGTCTGGAACTCACGAAACATCACCAAATACAAATTTAACAATTGCAATCAGCTGCAGACCATTATTTGCTTGGTCTGAGAGAGGATAGTGAGGTAACAGGTCATATAATCCCTCAACGGCTAATGCAATTCTTTTTTTCACTCCCTCAAATTAAAGCTGAGAATCCACACGTTTGCCTTTGTTTCAATTCAAATTCAGTGTGGTGGACAGAAATAAACAGACATCATTTGGATGCCATGCCGTTCTTTTGAAAACAGTCTCTGTCAAGCAATACTATTAGACCTGACTTAAGATTAGACTGAGCGTTTGTGTGTGTACAGGGGCAGCGCAGGGGCAGCTGGGGGTTTTGAGCAGTAGAATTCACTTTGAAAACTTTTGTTTTTCAGTCATACTCCAACCTGTTATACTTACCCAACAGCAAAACTGCACTAAATCACTTCTGCAGCGCAGGAATGATGCCAGGTAACACAAGATCTAAACCTAGCTGTACTGAGAAACAGTGAGAGTTGTTCAGAGATTAATTTTTTTAAATTAAATTTACCTACTCCACCTACTCCAGTTTTAAATACGGAAAAGATCTATTATTTATGTTCATTATTCTCCATCTTGCCTGACCTCTAAAAGTGAATATTTTGTTGATTGACTCCAACCACATCAATGACCTAAAATCTAAATTTTGATACCAGATCTCTTTTCCCAGTCAATCATTTTACCACAAGACACCAAAGTTGCCCACGGGGACTTCTCTACTGACAGCACGACTGAAAACTCCATACTGTCAGTGAATGACTTTTGCAGCTTCTTGCTTGTTTGCACTGGAATGACCTGAAGCACAGCTTGAAGCAAACCAACCCTTGAGTAAACTTCCCACGCTCACTGGCTGCACGGCTGCACCAAAAGACGTCTACAGTATCGTTTTCACTATTTAGAGTTCACCTTCCTGACACTCGATGTGAACAGGGTGGTGAGGTTACAGACATGTGGCCCTTTATCTGTACCAGCACCAGTGTTTGACCTCTCATGTTCTGAAGAGAACAGGAGAAGGGAACAGAAGATAATTATACTGGAGGGATTTATAAAGTTCTGCAAAATCTGGTTTTTTGGGTTGATTTATTTATTTATCCCCCCCCCCCCCCTTTAACGTCTTGGTGTACTTGTTTGTTTCCAGTGCTGGCTTGCATTCAGAGCCCGAGTGTGGTGGAAAATAAAGTGCAAACACAAGCCTCTTTCATGCAACACCTTGGGAAGTTTATTTTTCCTGTGTATGTGGGGAACGAGTGTGGGGGTGGTGGGGACAAAGAGAGAGACATGTCTTCATGCATGTAAAGTGGTGGGTGAAATTCTCAGTCAGCAATATGGCAGGAAATTTATATAGTACATGATCACACACACACAAGGGGGTAAGAGAAATATTACCTAATTAATCTCATCTGGTTGATTTTTTTAGAATACTTGAATTACTGTCCAGTCCATCGACTGCATATAAAAACCGGACGTAGTTTTCCGGGTTACCAGTTTGTTGAAGACACCCAGAAGTAAGGATATACTGAATAGCCACCAGGAGGCAACTCCACTGGTTGCTTAAAAACATCCAGTCGAATGGAAGGCTATGGAAAATGTCATGAGATAATTTGGAAATTATGTTCCCATTTAGAGGAACATTGACAACACGGACAATATGAATCGTGTATCAAACTGTGGAGAACAGCATTACACCTCTCAGTGTACGGCCTGCCAGAATTTCTTAGAAGAAGAGGATGATGAAGTAGCGGTTGTACACCTGAACAAATGTAGATATGCGTAGTATATTCAATTTCTGCCGATAAGCCCTCATAAATACTACACACTGTCCCTTTAATTGAAGAAAAAGAGATTTTACAATGTTTTGGTCCAATCACATTGGACATGATGGTCTGCACTTGTGTGACATAAAAGGAGATGAGTTAGCAATTCTTTTTTTTTCCTTCCAAAATTCATTAATACTTATCTTTTAGCTCTGGCCCATTGTAAATCCTTGCACTATACCAAATGGAGCACAGCACTGGGAGAGATGTAAACTGTCATGTAATATAATATTGTATGTCTTCAAATAAAGCCCATGGGCAAAAGCGTGAGGCTAATTGAACAGTCACTGGTGCTCTCGTGTATATATATATATATATATATATATATATGTATATATATGCTCTTGTGTGTATATATATGTATGTTGATGTAGTGATTAGCACTCTTGCCTTTGCAGTAAGAGGTCCCAGGTTCACAAAACCTGGGACGCAACACGAGTTTGCATGTTCTCCCTGTGTGTGCGTGGGTTCTCACCGGGTACTCAGGCTTCCTCCCACAGTCCTAAAACATACAGATTTGGGGATTAGGCCTATTGGACACTCTAAATTACCCGTAAGCGTGAATGTGAGAGTGAATGGTTGTCTGTCTCTATGTGGCCCTGTGATGGGGTTCACAAAACCTGGGACGCAACACGAGTTTGCATGTTCTCCCCTTGTGCGCGTGGGTTCTCACCGGGTACTCAGGCTTCCTCCCACAGTCCTAAAACATACAGATTTGGGGATTAGGCCTATTGGACACTCTAAATTACCCGTAAGCGTGAATGTGAGAGTGAATGGTTGTCTGTCTCTATGTGGCCCTGTGATGGACTGGCGACCTGTCCAGGGTGTACCCTGCCTCTCGCCCTATGTCTGCTGGAGTTAGGCACCAGCTCCCCCCGCGACCCTCAGTGGATAAAGCGGTAGAAAATGAGTGAGTGAGAGAGTGTATATTGCATTTTCAAGTCTTGAATTGAAGAATTAAGAATAATTAATGCATCTCAAAAAAAAAACCTTGTATCAAGTAAATGACAATGTTTCTTTGTTCTGCATTCAGTTGACTTTTCATATTTTGCTTGCACTTTGCTATATTGATAGAAAGGATCAGGCTGCCTGAGCGGAAAAGCACACTGACGTATGCATAGTACAGTCACAGATGAAGTTTTCGTCAAATAAAACAGCAAGAAAAAGATAAACACACAGCTTGCGAAACTGCAGCAATGACATCATGTGATTGGGGAGTCACACTGATAAGCTGTCTCTGACCAAACATCTCATCAAACACATGGGATCACTGAACGTCTCGTTCATTCTTTTAAATGCTAGTGTGGTTTTCTTATCTTTTTTTGCTGTCCCCCCCAGACATTTACTTCCACATTTCCTTTGTAGTACTGTAAGTATTGATTGAGCATTAGTTGGAATGGTTGGAACTTCTGAAACTTTCGTCACACCAGAGCGATTTTTTTTTTCTAGAAAAGCCCTTTGTCAGATGTCTTAAGGCTTTGTATTGGTTGAAAACTATTAAAGCAGCAGTAGCTTATTTTCTTTCTTGGCCGTTTGAGGGCAGTATAGACAAGTGACTAAAACAACTTATGTCTAATAACTAAGTTGAATTACTAAACTGAATTTGAGAACCTAGTAGCATGCAGATGTCTATTTCCCAACCCTTAGGATTATACACTAATACAGCATTCATACAGAGTCATGGGGCTCTAATTTCGTAGACCAGACACAGGCACAGAGTAGTAGAGAAATTTCTACATCCAGGATTCACCTGTCTGTCTGCCCAGCAATAGAACAGGAATTCACTTTCGAAGTAAGATAAAGACCGTCAGTGAACCAATTCAAAAATCTCAATTGTGCATGCAGCTTACCCTCTGCTCTCCATGATCATGCTGGACACAAGCAAAGGATGCATTGCGCACGAGTCTCCCAGACAGTCCACCAGGATAAGTTTTCAACCACACCCTTAAAACCGAAGACACATTTGTCAGGAAACTCATGCCATTGGCTGTGTCCCATGGGTGGACAGGCCATAATCAAGGCATTTATTGGTCATCATTTGGCCCAAAATGGAGGAGAATTATTGGAAATTTCAATGGAGATTATTATTTTGATGTCAGGCAGTTTCCATAACCCCATCGGGAGACCATGTACTAGTTAAACCTATACAGATACTGTAGAAATCAAGATAATGTAAAGTATATGAAGAAATCTGCACACGCAGACTCTCACTAAAGCACTCTGTGACTGTAAGCACTGGGAGGTATAGAAATGCATGATAATCACACAGCAGAGCTTATTTAATAACCTCATAACTGTACTTGTCACTTCAACAGGAAACACTTACATAAATCAGAAACACAGTGATCCAGAGCTATCAGAACTATCTTTGAGAATCAAGCCACCCGTGTATCTGTTATTGGGGCTTATCAGTGTATGAGTTGCAGTAAGGTCATCTCCCTCCCCAGCTATTTCTTTAAAGGGGAACTGAGATGTTCATTGGTGACATGGGATGGGCAAACTCTCAATAAGCATCCACTAGGAATAGTGCATCTACAGTGTAAGGACGCTTCTGGAGGCATCATGATCAAATGTTGATGAATGATATCTCTAAGGGTCAAGCCATGAATTCAGTCAAGGAATATGCTTACAGTTTAATGCATGGTTGGGATGAAAGTCAACATGTAGAGTTCTGTACCCAAAAACCATGAACTGCTCACATTTGGTCGGGAACAAGTTGTTGCTCACCTGGGTTTTGTTTACCAGCAAAGGAAAGACAAAATAGCACATGTAATACCCTGATGTGGGTGGTACCAGCAGTTGTAGAGGCTGTGGCGACGTGAGAGCTGAACCCAAAAGTGAATCTCGTGACTTTCTACATCAACCTTTGTGCCTGCTTGTACTTATGGTTTGGGTATTGACTAGGGCTGGCCATCAAACTTCAGCAATTTTGCAATATCAAATATTGAAAAATGCGTTGTTGTCTTTCAGTATCAAATTACAATCCCAAAGGTGCTAATCTCATCAGCAAACATGAGACGGTAAGCCTGTAGCATCCTGTGAGACTGAGCTCTAACAGTGCTTGGGTTGTCTGCCTTGAGGCGTGCTGAAGTTCACAACAAGAGGAGGAAGGTGGGGCTGAACATGTGAGTTGTGTTTTTAGAGGGTGATTCTTATTAAATGAATGAATGTACTGTATGTCAAGACGATCTTAAGTAACACAACAAATGTGACAAAAAGCTGGATAGTGCGTGGCATAAATATGAAAGCAGGTAGTTGCTCCATGTTTGACTGCAAGAAGACAATCGGGCAGCTCAAATGGAAGACTGGTATTTAAAAAAGAACCATTCAAGGATCGGTATCAAAATTCAGATGTCAATACTGTCTTGGAAATTTACCTACAGTTACCTGGTACCAAGGATTGTTTTTCTGACATGTTTTTTCTCATTCACCTGGCAAAAGGTTGTATAGCTTAACCCAGAGCATGAATTGCATATCTAATCAACATTTTGTCAGGTGGAGCTTGGTATAAAAAGTTTGAGAACCATCACTATGGATCAATTTTAGTTAAGGTTTCTTTTTTTTTTGCATTTGATACTTACAACCCCATAAAATAATTATAGGATCCCCTCATTTATATTTGATAAAACAATCATAAAATGGCCATGTAGGTATTGGTTTGATATTTAATTCAACTGATTTGTTTTTGCTATTTTGTGAGGTTGCATCATAGTAGTGTGTGTTTTGGGGTCACACGTGTGTGTCACACAGGTGATGATGACCGGCATGCTGGCTAACAACTGTATCTGTGTGTGTGTGTGTGTGTTTGGTCCGATTGGCAGGCTCAGTAGCATTTCCACCAGGTCAGCGTCACTGTCACGAAGCCAGGAACAGAGCAGGAACTCAGGCCAAACCAGTGGAGCCAGAGCCAATTACTGATGAAACAAAGAAAACTCATTCACATTTCCATATAAAATACCCACCAATACACACAGTGAACATATTCATCACCTTCAACTGCCGTGTTAAAGTGCATGTTCTTTCAGAAACCGACCATAATCTGCACTCTGCCTCCCATAATCTCATTCTCCTGCGTTTTTAAACACATTTATTATATTTAAGATTTAAATATTATGCCATTTTATCGTCATTCATTTAACTGTGTCACCTGTTGCTCACATGCTCAATAAAAATCTCATAAAACTTCCTCTGATCTCAATGTTAATCTTATCTCATCGCTGGATTCAAATGGTGCATTTCAAAAGGGCTTAGTCTGATGTCTAAGCTTCATACGATTGTGTTTCCATCGCAGTCGCATCACAACAGAAGCATGCAGCTCAGTGACACAATGGCTTAGATATCTAGGTCGAAAGTAACAAGCAGAAAAGCAGAACACTGTCAAACATCAGAACTGATCCTAAACTAATATTTAGGCTGATTAGCCTTGATTTCGACCATACAACCGAAGAGCTAAAACAGGAGAGAATAATGAACTGCTCTGTGCAAAGTCAATAGCTGTACAGACTTTTCCAATCACACCGGTCTACTGAAAAAAAAGAGACCACCCCACTGTAATTCATTTGGAAATTATCTGGGGCTCAACTTTTGGAAAAAGCTTTGCTGGGATACAATTGAGTTATTATCGTTGGCTTCTGTGAATTTTGGCACTATGTGTATGCATTTATTCTTCTTTAGCATGTGAACATATACAGTACATTCCTGCGTGTATTGTGTGCAGTTTTCAAACAAGGGCGTGACAATAATTCTTATCCCCACTGTTGTTACAGTTCTTGTCTAACATTATTTAACCAAAAGACACACAGGTAATGTAATACATGTGCACAAAAGCATAAAATTCTTCTTCTTTTTTTGTGTTGAAAACTGTTGACTGTTGAATGATGACAGTTTTATAATGAATATCAACATTGTTCAGGTGCTCTTCCCATTTCTCTAAATATACGTTCTCCAGAGAATGGAAGTATAATAATACTTCCATTCTCTGGAGATTCTCTGAATAGCCAACTCCACTGGTTGCAAAAAGCTTGTTTGAAAAGAAGTCTATGGGAAAATTAGGCTATTTTTCCCTTTTACTATCAAGGGAAAATGTATATTATTATTATTAATGGTAGTTTCAGGAATTGTGAATTATGTTTCCATTTGATGATAAAGTTCGACACCTATGACCAGTGTGACTGGCAGCTACTATCGTCCAATAGACGCTTGACTGCAACATGACGCCATCTTCAAAATGGAAGTCTAGATTCTTATGGGTAACATCACAAACAGTTGCCTCTCGGTTTACGCCAACTGTCCAAGTGTGGGAAGCACTTGCCTAGAAGGAAAAGAAAAAGAAGAGTTTCTTGAAAGATACTGTACAGTGTAATGAGGAATAAATAGAACTCTACATTAGGGGAGACAACAACAACCACTGTCAACGCATTGTTTGAAAGAGGAGCGAAAGAAGTAATCTAGGTTAACGTGGAGAAACATCACCCAACTATCAGCCACCAGTTGTTTACAGCTAACTTCTGACTAGTGAATGACTAGAAGCTGATATGCAAATCGATACATTACTCCAGAAATACAACATAATTACCTTTGCCAAATGTTTGTAATGTTTTCATCTGTGTGGGTTTGTCTACCGTTCCTACAGTTTTTGATGGACCAATCTGTATTTTTTATGAAGTTTGGGGATCAATTTTGGTAAGAATCTACCCACATCTTTAAGAAATCCCAGTAATGGGCAGAACAGTTTGGAATAAAATTGAGTATGTGTACGCAGGATCACACACTCTACCATCAGACATCTGATCCAGGTCACGGATTTGGCGGTGATTTTGAGCTAAGATTGGAAGTCCCGTTCAGTAACTTCAGATGTGTGTATCTTAGGTTCATCTTGAAAGATCAGGATGAATTTTGTCATTCTCTCTGAATGCATCCATACGATAATTGCAATTTTACAAGCCAAGATCTGACACAGTGCTGTATCCAGCTCCAATGCCATGGCTGATCCATCCACTTTTGGCCTACTCGGGCCTCTGAGATACACAGAGTCCCACATCACATTAAAAAAACCAAAAGGCAAAACGGGACTCATACAGTCACCAGTTGGCCACAACCTGCAAATTTACAAACCAGACACAGTTTCAGATCTCAGTGCTTGGCAAAGAAATTATCAGGGAGGGAGGGTGCATTTCATTTCTGATTAGGAATCGGGCATTTATGTTCTCCTACCAATGTCAAAAGAGAGTCCAGACAACATTTGTCTCTAGACCCTTGAGGGAGTATCTTGCTTTTCTATAGGTAAATAAAGGGTTTTAAAGAGGTTTTGGCGTCAGCATGAGATGCTAAGTATGTGATTTGAATTATGAGTATATATGAATTATTGTGAAGATTAATGAGCAGTAAACAGGAAGTAGCACAGTTTACACAAATAATTTGGGTCCATTACCATGGCCTTTTATTACACCTGGAGGATCCTGTGGCATCTACTGTAAAACTCACAGGCATACACTTACTTATGATAAATGTTGAGTTGTTACTCAGCATCGTAAAGACAAATGTGTGGGAGGGTTTCCGTCCGTGCATCTATTATCTACAGTGCACAGCCCACACTCTCTTTGAGGTTTGTGGGGGGAGCTGGAGCTAATCCCAGCTTAGTTATTTTTCACTGCCCCTCTGTTGCTCCTCTGGGGCCACATTTATAAAAGTGTGCATAGGTACGCCTGAAAGGTTGGCGTACATAAGAAATACAGAAAGTGCTTACGCAAATTAATATTACGATTTATAAAACCGTGCGCAAGTCCCACACCATTTTTTCCTTTATAAATCACAATCATCTCATAATGTGGCACAGCTTTTCGGACTCCAGGTAAAGCCCACACTTGACCGTAAATAGTCAAAAAAACGCCCCAGATTAATATTCATTGATCGGGAGTGACTGGAAAATCATGGCAAACACAGAGAGAAGAAGATGAAGTTCACACAATCAGAAAATGAGGAGAAAAAAGGGTTTTATCTTCATCACTAATACCATAAAAGGCGTTTAAAGTGACAGAATGTGGCAAATGCTTTAAATGCTGAAGTTCAATGGGGTTAGGGGTTAGTGTGCACTCCTGTGCACACTGAGGGTTCAGGGCAAAAATAGGGAGTAGGCTATCCACCATTTATATAGGTATTGACTGTCACCTGCAGTGTTAGTGAATGGTTCGTGGGGTGAGACATTGTAAAGAGGGCTGTTTGTCAAAGTGGATATGTACATACAGTTATCGACATACAGTATGTAGAAGCGTGTTTCTGTGCGCACTGACACTAGATCCAGTGTGGAAGTGGCTCAAAATCCATTCATCATCACCGGCCAGAAGATCTGACTGTTCTCTGAAAATAATCTCCCTCTGAAGCTTCCATTTGCTTCTTCCTCTAGCAGACACAAATCAACCATTTTGTGTCATTATGCATCATGATTACATTCTTTACTCTCTTCCCATTTAATTAAAGCGGCTTCAGTTGTGGCAATTAAACTGAATGGCGCACAGTCCTGCACATTAATAATAATAACAATAATAATAATAATAATGCATTTGATTAGAATTGCATGTTATCTGTTATCTGTTACATTCCTCAATAAAAAACATATCATTATTGAAAATAAAATATTGATACATTTCAACAACAGTTATTGTAGTCGAAACACAGATGCAAAACGTCATCTGTCCTCCTGTTCTGCTGTCCTCCTTATCATTCCTGACTATGCGTCTCATACCACAAAACTATTTAGTAATCACAGCATGTTTTTACATTTTTTACTGAAATAACAGATCCTGTATCCCTTTATATTTGTGTGCATGTGAAGGTCCATGTTTTCGGGAGTATCAGTCAAGCAGGTAGTTGTTTATTTGTTTAAGAATACAGTACGTCTCATGCGTGGGTGCAAACAACATCTTGTTGTGAGCAGCAATAATCAAATTTATTTTACACTGTGGTATCATTTTAAACTGTTTCTGGTTATTCATCCTTCTGCCGATGGGGTCGCAGTTTCAACTCTCTCTTCTGTTTGTGTGCGTATGGATGGATCAGAGTTTGCATGAGGTACCGCATGTTTCCCCTTAATTTTGTTTTTTGTAAATCCCAAATTTTGTGCTGAAAGTGGCAGCACAACTCCTTCTTTGGTGCATACACAAGCTTTATATTATAAATTACGGTTTAGGACTGATTTTGAGCCACTGAATTGCTCCATAGGGATGTTTTTGAATAGAAGTGAGGTGAGAGGCAAGATGCTATCACACCCCATTCCAGTCAAAAAACCAATTAGAACCCAGGTTTTTTGGGATTCACTCCCAGGCCAAATGGTTCTGCAACGCATGCAGTTTTTGCTTTATTTTTATTGATTCTGGCTCTAATTGGCATTGGTGGGAAGGGAAGACCCAGGTGAACAGGTTTATTTCGTCTTTGTCTTTTTCCTGTTCGGCAATGAAGCAAAACCCTGCATCAATTCTGGCACAACACTACTACACACACACACACGAGGAGAACATGCAAACTCCACCAAGAACTGTTCCATTCAGCCTGGGACTCAAATCAAGAACGTTCATGGTGTGAGGCACCATGTGAAGCATGAAGTATTTTGTCAACCTAATTTAAGGAGCTATGTTATTTTCAAAATTGTACTTGAACCTTAATAAATATTCTGTATTTTTACACAAGGCTTAATGAGGCAATAGTTTAGAAAAAAAAAAAAAACTGTGTGGAAGTAGTCCAGTGTCAGCATCACAATCTCCTCCACTGAGGGTTATTTGGCTTTATTTCTACACTTCTACACTTACACACAACAGTGCTACATAGTATTCAGGTCCATGTGGTCCATAGCACATGACATTGGGTGTGTGTGTATATATGTAGAGTTACAGCTGTAACATTTGCCCTCATAAAGGTCCAGCTCTCATGTCGTGTGTCGCTAATGTCCACCTGTGTCCAACAAATCCCCACACAGGATTTTTGTCTCTATTCTCAGCCTCAGGTTAATAGTTGACTTTCTTTGGGAGGGCCTCCTAAGTTGATATTTAAGAGGCTGACTTTGACATTTGGCCACGCAGCCCCACCCTGAAGTATATTGTGCTGTAACACACACTCAATGACCTGAGGACACATCTACAGTTTTTGCATTCATGATGGGATTTTATGCCTTGCAGCTGTAAAGTCCCTTTCCACATGCATGTTACAGATCACTGAATAGCTTTTGTTATTGTTTTGTAGACTAAATTTGCAGTTCTAAACCCAAATAAGGACTCCCCACTGTGGAGATTGTAATACAATGAATGTTATTAATGGACTTTGGCTGTAATATCAATGTTTTCATCATGTCATATTACACATTTTGTGCAAAATATACTTTTCTCTGAATAGATGTAGCTTCAGGTTTTTCACTTCATACTGAATACAATGCTTCTACTATGAGCACGATAATAATTGTGCTGATGTAACAGATAAGTTCCAGTAGTGGAGGAAGTGTTCAGGTCTGCAACTATCATCATATTAATGAGGTGATGCCACAGTGTTGACATTACAAAACCTGCACTAAAGCACTTAGAGTGTTGGAAGTATTGGAAGAGGTAACAAAGTAATTAATGAACTCTTTCTTTCATATTTTATAACAAGGATCCTCACAAATCACAGCTGACAGTTGCCATCATGCCTCGTAATCATAACTATAAACAGCCGATTAATGCAGTTTCTTTTGGATTCTTATGGATAGTAGTTTAAAACTATGGCAGTAGCCTAAATAACCACTGAGCACATTAATTCCTCATATTTTCCATTGATGACACTGTTATATGCTGATTTTATATGCCCCCCCCCCCCCGTCTTTTGCTTTTTACCTTGAATGTCTATTGAATGTGTTGTGTGCACATACACTTCCAGCCTTGTTGAACCAGATTTCCTGTATGAGTGCAATAAAGTAAATCCATATCTGGATTTGTGCTGGCCTCAGTTATTGGCCTGTTTTATTACTGAGACTACACAGAACTTGAGTAAGTGAACTTAGTTCCAAATGCACAGTCGGTCTAACGCATGCTCAACATCTTCCAGAGCTTTCAGAGATGTCTCAAGAACTCTAGAGGAATTCACACTTTGATTACCACCATAACTCTTCATCCAGTCTTGGCAGGTCAACATTCCATCTTGACCAATGGTGGACCAAAATTATTTATTTTTTCTTTAGTTTTTTATTCTCCGGTCACTGCATTTCACTATGTGCTGCTGTTCAGTCCTTCACTTTCTGGTCACCCTTGACATCCCCCTGGGTGCTGCCACGAGTCGAGATATTTCAAAATCCAGTGGGCAAATTGCCATGAAACTCGCTGAGCGCATTCACAGTCCTCTCGCAATGACCTGTCTCACCATCTGACGAGTTCTCGTCTTGCACCATCCACCATCATCAAAGGCAAAACCCATAGACCGTTTATAGGAAATGGATGTAGTTTGCAAACCTCCTGCTGTGAAGTCTCGAGATTTACACACAACCAGGCACCTATTCATTGATACTAGCTATTAATCATTCTGCGGTCCAATTATGTCCTGTGCTTTATCGTCTATTTCCCTGTAAATTGAAACATTTACAAAACTGACATCACGGTCACTGAAGTTTTAAACCAAGTAAGGAGACAAAGGTCCTTTTTCCAAGTCCACTCAAACTCTTTTTGCAACCAGTGGGGTTGCAAAATTGAACTGTGTCGCTTCCATCACCTTGTTGCTCTTAACACTGTTTGGGCTCAACTACAGCAGCACACAAGGCCAGCTATTCCAGTCATTAAAATTAAAGCAACAGTAAATTACATCCTGAACTGCTGCCACAACTGCTGCAAACATTTTATTCTGCTTTTCGTAGAGCTCCTGCCCCATTAGTGTACTATATACATCCAGCATCTGGTTTCTATTTGTGTTCTGCGGAGAAGATGGTGATTGTGGTTCTCGTCAGCCAAGCTTTTTTGCTTCTTCCTTTGTCTCCTCATTTCTATGCTTTCTATTCAAATGCCTCCATAGACTTGCATGTGTGTGTCTGAAAGAGAGAGTGAGGGGGAGAGTGCAGAGCAATATAACGGCAGTTACGCCTTCATCCTCTGTCGGCATCTGCCACAGAGCAGAAGAAAAAGATGAGAAAACTGTGGATCCATGGCTCAGCAGAGAATAAACAATACTTTTATTATTGGATTTCTCAGCTTCTCGGTCTCCATCTGCTCAAACCACACTGTTCCTACCATGCAGACACACGCTCAAGGCCAGAGGACGGACACAGGGGGAAGCAAAAGAATTGAAACAAAGACATGAGACTGATATACTCTCACGTGGAGTAATAATCCTGTGCGTTATGCAACTGCACCATTTCACATACATGACATTTTACCCTAAACAGTGTCCCAGAGGAAGCAGGGCAACCAGATCACAGTCGAGCAGATGAGAGCAGCTCCTGACCAGCCTGTGATTGTGAAGGCAGTCTGGCTGATTTCAACACCCACCAGTATCTGTTACATTTTAACAGACATACAGTCTGGCTACCACAAACTCACACACACACCCAAAGTGTTTGCACAGCTATTCTTGTAAAAAAAAAAAAAAAAGTCATGGCCACTGTGTTCAAGGTGCGATGTACATTCAGGGGTTACTGACTCAGAATCAGAATCAGAATCAGAAATCCTTTAATGTCCCGCAGACGGGGAAATTAGTTTGTCACAGCAGTCCCGGGATATCACAAAACAAGAGCAATAGCAAAATAGACAATATAAAATAGACAGTGTAATTAAAAAGGAAAGAAAATAGAATCAAATTTACGTGTATACATATTCACATGATATAGTGCAAGAATGGACAGTCAATTTTTATATACAGATCTTGAATATGTATGTATAATATGGGTGATGAAATGAGTATGTACAGACTATTTCACAGTGCAGAGAAACAGAGTGAGGTTGATGTGGAGCAGTGCTGGTTGTACCTCTCCTTCACACACTTAGGGTGTATCAGTCTGCTGCTGAAGGAGCTGCTCAGTGCTGTGATAGTGTCCTGCAGGGGGTGGGACGCCTGCATCAGCAGCGATGACAGCTTGTCCATCGTCCTGCTCTCTCCCACCGCCTGAACTGAGTCAAGACTCCTGTCCAAGTGTGATGATAGACTATGAATAATTCTCCATCGCAAATTGTATATTAAAATAGACTACCTTTCAACCGTTGCAAAACCAATTTGAAGCCCCAAAATTCACTGTTTGAGTGGTGCAAACAGAAGGTCATACACATACTGTATCCTGCAAGGAAGCACTTGGATCAGTCACACTGGTGTCCACTCATACTTGCCATCCTTTACTGACTCTAAAATAGTCATCATTCAATAAATTGCCGCTGTGTTCTTCTAAAGAACACCTAAAACTAGGAATTGAGTCAGTTAACTTCTTTTTAAAATGTTTGTTGATGCTAGAAAATCCATTCGGAAGTAGAACATCAATTTCATCCTTAAAAAGTCCCCAAACCTCACTCACCTTTCGCTTTATTCTTAAATCCCGACAATGGCTTACAGTCCAATATAGAGTATGATATAGGATCACTTTCAGTGCCTTACATGGTTAGGCACCTCACTGTATCATAGGCCTCCTTTACACTTGACATTAAAATGCGTTCTCAATAGTAATCAGATCTTGATGTGGACACCGGAGATACATGTTAATACCAGGTGTAAATGGACGTAGTAAAGTGCTATCCGATTGCTATGAGATCACAGAAGACATTCTAATGCCAGGTGTAGTTGCTACAGCCTATCTACTGATCTGCTATCACCAACAGGACTTAAGAATTAAAATTTGCTTTGCTTTTTTTAGGTTGTAGCTCCTATACTTTTGAATGCTCTTCCTCAATGGAGAAATTCATCTCAAGACCTATTTGTTCAGGTTTACCTTAGTTTAGTTGCATTTGTGTGTGTTGTTTTGTAATTGTTGGCATTGAACTTTGTCTCTCTTTGCTTCGTGAAATCTGGTCTTGGAAGACACTATATAATTAAGAATATTGTTATTAAAAATTTAAAAAAAATTATTAGCTGATAAAAAAAAGTTTAAAGTCCCAGTGTGTTCTACTCTACTGTTGAATGCAACAGTAGAATGCAACAAACCAAGGACTCACCCTTCCATTTCCCATGCGGGTCATGGAACTACGGTAGCCTTTGCATACCAGAAAGGCTGTGAACACTTTGTCAGGACTCTCCCAATCTTTTTGCCTTTTTCTCCCTCTTCTTCACTGTTTTATGCATCAGATTTGTGTGAGCAATCACATCCGTTCATGCTGCTGTACAAATGTCGACCTCCATAAAGCAAGGCTCTTGCCAGAAGTACATATAAAAGGGTTATTCCAAGGCTACAAAACCATAATTTTCTTAAAGCAGTTATATACTTATACACTAAATTTCTGCTACTTTCAGATAAACACTGCACATTTAAATGGCTCCACTACATTTGTTTAGTGGAGCCATGTTTTTTTGTGGCCAAGTCATTAGTCCTAGTGATAACAGAGAGTGTCCATCAGCACTGATCATGAATTCAAACAGCTGCAAATTACATCCACAGCTGTCTCCAAGACATTACTTATTATTTTTGTTAGAAATGTCACGTCCCCCGGGTTACTTTTCAGAATGACTATTAATGTATTTTTCCACACAAAGATGACTGTGGATTTTGCTTCCCCTTAACAGGAAGAGTGATTATGCCAAGTAAAATTGCCTAATAGCCAATATTTATAAAAGTCATACTGTGTTTAATTTGAATCCATCACACTAGTTGCATATTGATACATTTTCAAACATTTCCAAAATTGATTTTTTTAAAAATTTGCTCTATATTATAAGTAATCACATCTGAAAATGTAGGTCACATTATTATTTTTATTTATTTATTTATTTATTTATTTATTTATTTATTTATTTATTTTTGTCGTACATACAGTAGATTCAGTGTAAACAGGAAGCAGACTGTGTATTTGCAGGTGGTCTGTCAGTTAAAGTAGTAGAATTCATGACTTAAGCTTTTAGTGGGCGCCTCTCAGTGTTTTTCAGTCATACTCCAACCTCTTACTAGCGCAATCTTGTTGTTGCCTCTGTCTGTCTTGACAGAGAACAAATCACATCCTGTGTGCAGCACAGGAATATTGCCGGGAAACCCAAGATCTAAACACTGCTATACTAAGAAACATAGAGTTGTGATGGGCTGAGTGAGATTAAATCAGCATTGTGTGAACTCAGTTGACCAAAGTTTAAATGTGAAAGACATTTTGGTTTCAATTTCAAAGTTACATACCACTTACAGTGTATCTTTGTCCTACGATTGTAAAGTCAGTGGTTTATTCAAAACCCTACTTCTGCTGTTATCAACAAATGAGTTTCTTTTTACCTCCTCCAATCTGCTGCCAGAACCTAATGTCAGCTGCTTACCCAGAATGCTCCCTGTAATTAATTGCTCTGGGAGATATTTGGAAATTTATTCAGTTGGATACTTTCCTTTCATTTGACTTTGTGTGATGATGCCGGTGAGAATGCGATTTTATGTGTCTCTTGACAGAGTCTCATCAATCATTCATCAGCTCTGCATTTGGTAACAGATGCCATGAATGTAACATTATGGCAGACAGAGAGAAAGACTGTGGGAGAGAAAGAGGCAGAGAGAATCATTTCTCTCAGTTTTAAGTGAGCTTTTGTTTCTCTTCATGACCACCATATCATCTGTAGTGGAATCTGAAAATTGGATGTCTGTGACTCGTCTTGAGGGTATTTTGTATTGCGGCTGGGAAGGAATGGCTGGAGGAGGAGGGAGGATACATGAAGGAGGCTAAAAAAACAAAGGAAACAGCACAGAAACCAAAAAAAAAAAAACAAAAAAAACAATGCATCTTCAGTGTGAGTGCTCATAAACAGGAGCTTTTATAAATCTGCTGATGAAACACTTTCATAAGGCTATTTCTGTTCTTCAACTTTCACTGTCTCCTTCTCTTTCTTTCGCTTTTATTTTGGACTGTAATGACATCTGCAGAATGTCCCATAGACTGCATGTATGAAGAAGCCAAGCGGTTTAAATGGATAGGTCAGTTTTTTTTTTTGTTTTTGTTTTCATTGATGGTATGTTGTCAACACTGACCATACAGAACATGCCTCCAAGCAACCCAGTGTCGCACACAAACAAACTGCGACACAGATGCTTGTCTATGTTTGTTGCTTTATCTCAAGGTTAAATAGCTTCTTATGTCTGAAAACTGATCTTTGTCAATTGCTAACTCCCCCACACCAATATCCATAGAGAAAATCAGCATTTCTAGCTCTTGGGAACATGGGAGCTGCTGATCTACTGCTGCCTCATTTGGTAAGTTTGTATAATGCAGGTACATGTTAGTTCCGTATTTGAAGCACTAAAGTCATAAAATAAGACATTTCAGATTAGTGATGAAGGCAACAGTAGAACAACAAATCCTTTGTGCCATGATGTGAAAATCCTGTTTTTGTCTATGGAATTTGGTGTAGGGGTCAACTGTTTAGAAAGCAAATGAAAAATCTGTCTTTTTGGATAAAGTCATGTTAATTGAGTCCAGTTGGATTGTGGGTGAGTTTTGGTATATGCCAGGTTTTTATTTGTTTCAGTTAGCACACACAATTTGCATTTAATTAAGCAAATTTCAACTTGGTATTCAGTCAGGCTTTTAATGGAAGCTGTTTTTTTAGTGTTGTTGCAACTTAACCGTCTGGATAATAATCTGATCTTGGAATCGGAAACACCCCAAACAAGGCACAGTATACGTTGCCAGTATGGCTCTGTTGCTTCAGTTTCAGAACGGTAACATTTGAACCATAAAGCACACTTATTTAAGAAAGAAAGCCCAGCCAAAAAAGGAAGAAAAGAACCAAATGAAACAGGGGTTGAGTTGACATCCCACCCACCTACCACATACAAACTCAGCATGTGATTGTGTACATAATCCACACGCAATGCTGCGTTCTGTCTTTTATGTTGTGTTGTGATGTCATGGATGATTTAGATGTTATTCATGTTTCTCATGTTTTTATGACTGTTGAAGTGATGCAAGACAAACTCATGAGTAAGTAAAGTCTTCTTATCTTATCTTGGTTGTTTATATTAAAACTCCCTGGAGCGACAGTAGACTGACAACCTGTCACCACCTACGTTTCCTCCCAGTGAGAATTTTGCCTTTTGTCAAAACAAATGTAATCAGGGAAAAAATATAAATTCGTTAAGGAACACACTATAAGTTCAATTTGCTTTTGTGGGAATGTCATTTTTGGGATACAGGGTTGCTTTCCTGCACAGTTTAAATTGAAACATTCGCCTAATGCCCTGGGGCGTCCCTGTCATTAATATTTAACAGCCAGTGTGCATATTTGTTCACTGTATGACAGAGACATTTATGTTCCAAGCAACAACTCCTGTGATGGCCTACTGTGCTATTTAGATCCAGACTCTGCATGGACAGTATATTTCTGATGGCCTCCTCTCCCTCTGTGGCTTGTTGTTGGAGGCTCCCTGCAGGGCACGTCTGAGGGCGTCTGAGACCAAGCGGTTGACCACACAGAGTCCCGCCAAGCCATTGTAATGTTAAAACAACCACTGCATTCCTTGCACTGCAGTGCAATCACTAAACTCGGCTTGGAAAGTTATCAACTTGGGGCCCGTGATTTCCCAAAAGCTTTTTAAAGCTCAGATATTAGTTGTTCTGGAGGAAAAACTTATAGATAAAGATTGTCTGAGAGAGCGTCTTCAACTGGTGCCATGTGAAAACATTGGCACGTGTCAAAATAAGATATTGAACCCAGTGTCAGATGATTGGATGTGATTCTGTACTGAAGCTCTCTGCCTCCGTGCATTCTGGGAATGAGGACACAAAGCCAAATAACTGGTGTTTTTATTGTCCACCATGCCAGTTTGCCAAAGCTGAAAAACCTTAAATCAACATGTTTTAGAGTAATCATCACATTCGATTATGGGATTCTTGTCCAAGCCAAAAAAAGTGTTGTTAAACTTTAAAACTGCTTTCTCACTATAATAATATATCAAGGAACAAAAGGAAGTTTAAGATGTTTGCTGAAAACATAATAAAATAAAGACGGCATTGATATCTGACCTCATCTCTGCCAAAGCTTAGCACAGCGGGGATCATAATAACATCTCTGCTGAGGAATCAAACTGTAGATTCAGTGGAGAAGGATGCTGGACAGGAAGTGGGGCTTATATGGTGTAAAGTTATTTTAAAACGTAACTAAACCCCTTAACCACTTTTTCCAGGTGGAAACCAATGTACAGTAAATGGGTATTGAGGAATTTGCTGTTATTTGCTGATCCAGGTGCAAATCTTCTCAGTTTACCGTAAAGTACTGAAATTATACATGTGGTGACAAAAAACTATATATCTAATGCCTCGCTGGCAACTAGATAAAAATTTTGCCATTGGCTTTCTTAGTACACACTTAGTCACCAGCACAAGTCTTTTTGTCCCAGGCTCTTTTCAGCTTTCGTTTCTGTTCTGTTTCTGTCCCAACCATTGGACCCATGTTTAAAAATACTCATGTTCAAATATGACCGTTAATTGCAAGTATAAGACGAGCAGGTTTGAACTCTCCCTAGTATTCTATAGCGTCCAGCTGAAGGAGACTCTCCAGTTGTACACTAAAGAAACCTCGTATCACTTCTGGACTGGAAATAATTTGATGCATAGATTTAAAATGCCAACATCCAGTATATTCATAGGGTATAAATGTGACTTTATATGTCATTAACCATATTTTAACTCTCCTAAGTCTGTGCCTTTCCTTCCTGTCCTCTCTCTCTCTCTCTGTGCTCAGACTGCAGGATCCAGATCCAGTTTTTGATGCTATTATTATTATCACTAACAGTAGTATTGTTGTTATTATGACTATGCTATGATTAAAAGTGTATCAGTATAATTTCTTAACAACAATCTCTGCTGCTGCTTGTATAAATGACACTGTACTTCTATAAACATGACATAACTGATTCTAAATTTGATACAACTGTTATATATTTCTCTCTCTCTCTCTCTCTCTCTCTCTCTTCTATCTCTTCTTCACTTCCACTGAGTTTTTCTCCCCACTGATGCCTGGTGTTTGCTCATTGTGTGAACTGTTGAGTTTCTTTTCTCTCTGTAATATTGTAAAGGTTTTGGCCTTACTATGTACAGTGCACTGAGATAATGTATGTTGTGATTTGGTGCTATACAAATAAAATTGAATTGAACTGGATTGAATTGAATTAATCCCATGTGGCATGTTTAAATCAAGGCTAAACAGCTAAAAAGCAAATGTCTACGGTTTTAATTGCACTTTTGGTCTCTCCTTTTAATATTAACTAAAATGGAATTGATGAACTGTATTTGTAGCATAAAGGTTAAATAATAAAGTTTAAAAAAGGTGTTGCATTTCATTTTTGTATTCTTTTTTCGTCCTGGCATGGCCGTTGTGTGCACAAGTTACCGTCACCGTTTGTTTTGGTGTGATATGCTGATGCTGTGTATTGTGTATTAAGTGTATTTGTGCACCTATGAAAGATTGAAACTTTGTTATTTCTGCTTATAAGCACAAAGGTGAGTGTGGTAAAAACCATTTCACTCAGTAGCAGTATCACTGTACAGCCAATGCACTACGCTTCTAGCGTGGATTTTAAGTGGATTTTAAATTATTTATCAGCGACTTCAACGTGGAAATAATTTTTCTAATGCATCCTGGTGAAGAACGGTCGCGTGGTGTTATAGTGGTTAGCATTGTTGCCTCACAGTGAGAAAGGTCAAAGGCTCAAATCCCTTCCTCCTACACACTCTTTCTAAATTGCTTTCTAAATTGACCATGAGGTTCTGTCCTCGGTGTACGCCATCTTCTTTCGCCCTATGTCAGCTGGGATTGGCTGCAGCTTCTTCTTGCAGCCCTCGTGTGGAGGACACAGCAGTAGAAAATGGATGATTGGATCCAGGTGAAGAAAAATAAATCCGCGCTAGAAGAATTCAAATCATTCTTAGTTTTATTTCTAATTGTTTGTTTGCAAGAGGGCAAGATGTCTGTGACAGGATTAATAACCCCAAACCAGTAAAAAAGTGTAAGAGCCCTATTCAGTATTTGTCTGCCCGCTAGGAAAAACTGCCTGTGTCATTTTTACCCTGAGGAAAAAAAAAACAAAAAAAAAACCTGGCAGCGAAACACCATCTGCTGGCTGAATAACTGTGTGTGTTCTCCATCATACAAGTTCCTCATTAACCTGAGATATCAACCTGTGACCTGCTCAGTCACATTTCCAGCCCACAGTGCCAGCCCTCTCAGCTCAGCACCCGCTTGACTAACAAACTCGAGTCAATTTATTATTAATGCTGTTGGCACGCAGGACCTGGAAACTAAATATCACAACCTGCAGCTGTTTTACGTATATAGCGGCATTTATAAGCCACCAGTGGAGATTTTACTTTTGCCGGTTCTATTCTGTTTTGAAGCATATGTTCTGTAGTAGGTCATTAATTTTCCTGTAATAAAAAGGTCTCTGTCAGACTGGTGCAAATGTACTCTGCACTGCTGCCACTCTCCTCTGTACATTTCGCTTTCTCTCTCCATAAATCACGAACAAGCATGCACTCACTCACTTGATCTGTAAACACATGATTTCAATGGATCACTTTGGAGTCTTGAGATAGCGCCAGACTTAGTCCCTTAATTGGGCTTAATTTCCTGCATGTTGTCCAAATCAGAAAGTGCAAGTTTAAACATTACACATACAGTCAGAAACCTGGCAGGCACACAGCAGGACTTTGTGCCCACTGCAAACGCTGGGGCAAATAGCACTTCAGATATCAATGGTGGGGCTCATGCTGGGTAAATAAAACAATCCTTTCAACACGCCAGCAGACTTCTCTCACTTTATCTCTTCCTTTACCATCATCTTCCCATCCACAAGTGTCTCTCGCCTTACATGTGCTTTTTAAACCAGCCACACACTCAGTACATGCATCACAACAGCATGAATCTTGTGGGTGTGTGTGGTTTAAGGTTAGAAGTGAGACCTGATTTGTGGTATGGTTAAGGTTAGATCGAGGCGTTAAATGCTTATGGTTAGAGCTGGTTTTTGGTGTTGATGATGTCACTGTTGTGCCACTGTTTGGTGTTTATGAACACAAACGATGTAATATTATTTGAATGCTGCATCCCTCATTTGAAAATAGACTCTGTCAAGTAATACTATCAGAGCTGACTGAGGGAGCATTTGTGGGAGTACACCTTTTTTTTTTTTTTTTTTTTTTTAGCAACAGAATTTAATTTTGTGGGTACTTTTTTGTGCTTCCAGTCAAACCTGTTTGCACTTGTCTCACTATTAACGCAGTGTTGCTCTTGTCTTTGCCTGTGGATGAACTTGTATTTGTTCCCTCTTTAGGACCTTTTCTGACACAAACACTGATCTTGTGAGGACCAGTAGTCCTCATGGAGAACAAAACCTGGTCCTAATGAGGCAGACCCAATTTTTTTAAGGAACTGGCTACGTCTGAGTTGTGATTAGGTTAAGGTTACGATTAGGCATTAATCGGTTATGGTTCAGGATTGGGGATAATGCTTTGTTAGGCTGTTCAGATGAATGAAAGGCAATGCGATGTGCTAAGAATGGCTGTGTGTGTATGGGTGTTTGTTTTTGTATATGTGTGTCTATGAAGACCACAAAAACTTATAAACCATAGGGAATGAGGACATTTTGGGAAAGTGGGGACATTTTGTCTGGTCCTCAGAACTTTGAAGGGCTTTTGGGTGGTTAAGACCTAGTTTTGGTTACAGTTAGAATTGGGTTTAGATTAGGTATAAGATAAGGGTGAGGTTTAGGCATTTAGTTGTGATTATTAAGGTTAGGGTAAGGGGCTAGGGAATGCATTATGTCTATGCGTGTCCTCAGTAAGGATGCTGTGCGAGAATGTGTGTGTGTGTAATTCCTATTCTGTTTACTGCCAACTGTTGTTTTTTTTCTATGATAGTCACTCTCATCATGTCTCCTCTCAGCCTGTCTCACAAGCAAAACTAACAGACATCTACTATAGAAACTATGACCTTGACCTTTATTTATTTATTTTTTATTTTTTTGAAAAACCACTCTCTAAAGGCTCACAAACACATTATAGGAGAAAGTTGAGGTAAAAATGCTGGAACTGATTTTTAATACAGGCTTTAAAGTTTTAAGCTCTAGATGAAAAGAGCAGTTGTCTCCCTTTTGGGGTCTAACTTTTGGGTAAAGTCAGTGTGAATAAAGGAAGCAGAAAAGCAGCCTCACTGCCTTCAAGCAGTGCTTTGTCTTCACCATCAATTTGAGTCATTAGCCGCTCCCTCCTACAGGCAGACGGATTCTCATTTACGTTTACGGGATAACCATTTTTAAAAAGGGTGTGGAGCGAGTGGTCCAAAAGCTTTTCATTGCCCAGAGTGTGGATGAAAAATAGCTCTGTGTCTTACCTCACGACTCCGAACATTTCAGTAGTCATTCACTTGTGCCTTTGCCAGCAGCAGGCCTGCGGCCCATCTCGCATCCTGGCCATCAGCAACAAGGCTGTCAGCTAGTTAGACAGGCTGTCACTCAAAGAGAGAAACTGGACTCGAGCCACGGTGTCAGCAAACGTCCTCGCTGCTGAAGTCCCTGTGAGTAAAACACCAGCCGAGTCTCGACATTTTCACTTTGACTTTCGTGCGCACACAGAGTGACGGTGAGTGTGAAATCACACCTGACATCCATGAGTTCATGTGCAAAGGATGGTGGTGAGTGACACACACATTTTCAAATCGCTGTGCACAGACAAATCGGCAGTAAATTTGGGTTTTATAACCTTGAAATGAGTGCGGTATTGCTTTGCTTTTTCATATAAATCTGTATGTTTCCAGTTAGTTTCCAGTTGACTTTCAAACCTGGATATTATCCTTAACAGCTTTTACAAGACGTCTATGGCTCATACCATATAACATGAGCATGGCACTTGTAAGAAGTGTGTGTGTGTGCCTGGTATTTCTTGTGTTGTGGGGACCTAAATCACATTACAGTCACATTACAGGGACTTGTCTTCTTTAGGGAGGACAAAATCCAGTTCCCATAATGTAAAAGACTACATTTTAAGGTGAAGACATGTTTTAAACCTAGGCTTAGGTTAGTCTTAGGTTAAGGTTAGGATCAGAGTCAGGGTTAGGTTAGAATCACTAGTAATTATGGTTAAGGTTAGAGTAAATCTCTAAGTCAATGCAATGTCCTCTGATGTCATGGAAACCAGTGTGTGTGTTTGTATTCTTTTATGGGTATTTTTGTGAGGACCTAAAAACATATAAACAATAGGGAGTGAGTATATTTTGGAAAAATGAAGACATTTTGGCTGGCCCTCACAGTCTGTCTTTTTAAGACTTGGTTTTAGGGTTATAATTGGGTTTAGATTAGGGTTAGGCTTTTACTTGCACTATGGGGAATGCAATGAATGTCCTAAATGTGAATTCTGTGCAAATGGGTTTGTGTATGAAGAAATAGCTTAAAAACATTTTGTCAATAGTGAAAGCTATTGTCTAAGCTATGACGGATGTGTGGATGTACTGGAGAAGGTGGATGTAGTCTACTGGTTTGCAAGGTGAGTTCAACCAGGAAGTAAAATTAAAAAAAAAAAAAAAAAGAGTTGGGACCATCAGAAGGATCATGGAAAACTTTTAGTTTTTGGGTCAACAAACAAATTTGCAGAATTTTCTCAAACTTTTAGTTAAGATAATAGTTTATATGTTGTAAATAACATGCAGTAATAATAAATACCAAACATCTCTTAGAAAAATAAAAAAAAAATAAAAAATAAAAATAAATCTAAAATTTACCAATTCAGAACAATGTTGTAATTTACAGATGTCTGTAAATTAATTGATATGTTTAAATTTTGTTTAGTCACAATTTACATTGTGATTTGGGTCATGGCAGTTAGCCATCTAAATAACCAAGTCCCATGTAGAAAGAAGGTCTACAGGAAAATGAGCTGAATTCTCAGTTCATTTATAATGTATGTAAACATTTTCCTGAGGAGTTCATAAATTATATTTATATTGAGTTTGTACATGTTGTTCCCATGTCACATGTTGTTCCCATGTCACATATGAGTGGACATCATGTGTCTGACAGCTTGAACGTTCAGTATGTGCCCGGTTGCAGGTGACATCTGTGCATTTCCAGTTTCAAAAACTGGCATGGCAAATCTCGAAGCTTCAAAATGGAAGTTTGCTTTGCAAATGGATGACGCTGTCTTTTTTATACAGTCTATGGATGTTATAAAACAAATGAAGTTGGATTCCAATCCTTGCATAAATTTGGATAAAGCCAAGTCCAGGCTAAATGGCATTTAATTGCTGTCTTATGCTGCGCAGGTTTACGGTTAGGTGTGTTTTTGCATGTGAACGTAGAATTATGATTAGGAGTCTTTCATTTACCAGTGTATTTCATCGCAAAAAAAACGACATGCTTGTTTTCTCTATACTTCTCTCGTTGACTGGTGTTCAGCTTTTTTATCTTAAGGGTTACTGCTGTCTTTACCCCCATTATGCATTTGTTATGGTGACAAATGTCCAGCAGGCTGGAAATCACATCAGAGTCTGTGACACATTGGGAAGCATCTTTAATCACAAAGTATTCACACATAGCAACTGGTGTTCCAAAACGTGTCTGCATCTGGAAGATCTGGCTGGAAATTGTCTCATTGAGGGGTTATAGCTGCTTCATTTTCAGGGTCCTGATATTGATAATTTTGGACTCACTGTCACATTGTCATAGCTTTCTGGGCCAAACAAAGAATTAAACGAACATGTTATTAGAAACAACCTAGCTTTTCCCACTATAAATCAAAACGTCTGCCATGTACAAGACCTGTTGGAAGGTCAGAAGTGATGTCACAGCTGTGTATGAAGCTTAATTATCCACTGATGAGATGCACCTGAAAGATGCCAGCAGAGCAGCAGTGGAAATGTTGAGCAACACCATTCTGAGAGGGCGAATTGTTTGAGTTATTATTTTTGGACTGTGCTGCTGCAACAATCTGAGAGCAGGCCATTCAACTTTTCACATAAAATGAAATGGGACCTGCCACCAGCAAGAGAGAAGCAGCTCGGCAGACAATTTCCTGTGAACACAGCTTCAGCCATGACTTCTGCCATGTCAGCTTCCATCTGTGATACAGAGTCCAGACCTGCAGTGACAGGTGAGTCGGAGACTATGGTACCAGAGCATGCTTATTAGAACAACCTGCAAATGATAGCATTAAATCTGCAGCACTTTATAGTAATAAGCAAATAATTAGCAACACGTAGGCGAGGATACTTTTGTGTGCAGTGCCATTATAAACACCCTTGACGATGATCTTTGGGAGAACTATTATGTTATTTTCGCATCATAGGTATAGCTGCTCCAATCCACTGTTCCTCTGCCAAAAAATGAACTGCCCTACTAAAGAGGCATCATTTGAAACCAGGGGTTTCTAGTACAAGTACGCCTGCTGACTACAGCTGGTGAGTGTATTAACTGAGTACAGCCCAGTGGTTATAGTCTCAGTCTACAGCCATACTCCTGCGTTGCAGTTTTAAAACAAAAATCTTTATTCACACTAACCCACCTGAATACATGTAACTCACGTGACCATTTAGAAATTTAAACTGGAAGCTGATTTTCTCCTCTGCAGAAACAGGGATATCTTATTAGACCATCAGATAGGTGACAGGACTCTAATGCTGTGTTTCCACCAAGTGCAATGGTTCAGTTCAATAGAGTCTATTTTCATACAAAACTTAATATCTTGTCCAGACTAACAGCCGCATACTGAGAGGGGGAAAAAAAAAATAAAGCTGCTGGATGTCTGTTGTGTCTTCTCCGATGTCGTCGTTCATTGTCGTCGTCATGCAATGTGGCCATTGGGCACAGTCCACACCCTGCCTGCCAAGTAAAGGTTCTGTTCTCAGTTGAAATCTAAGCCTGAATCAGGGCTTTACCGTTCCAAACTGTACTACATCAAACCAAACCCTACCATGATGGAACCACAGCATTAAAGCAAGTTTTAAAGGAACTTTTGGACTCTTGAATGTTTAGTTGTGGCAAATAAGAACCAACGAGGAAGTGGATGCAGGAAACTGTGCCAGCGTTTTCAAAGGGCTCCATATATGCCCGTTCGGACTAAAATGCTGCCTTGGAGTTTTCAAACGTTTGAGTGCAAAATGTTTGCGGGGATGACAAGTTTTGGACCAGATTTTATGTTTTGTTTTTTTTTTAAAGAAAACTGAGTAGTGTGGATGTAGCGTTAAGTTTTTGCTGTTGCTGAATAGCCATCGCTAGTATTTAACTTAACTATCAGTATTAGTAATTCACCAATAGCACTGAACAAGCCGACCAATTAATTAATTAGTAAATATGTGATATTCTTTTTAACATTCACCAATTGTACCTTTTTCAGCCTTAATGCGTTACTTAAGGCTGTAGACAGCATTGGGAAAGAAGTTGATTCTTGAGTCTCTTCCCTGAAACAAGCCCATCCCACTAGATGAGCAAGAACCAACAGACAAGCATCGTGTGTGACAGAAATCCCTCCATCTCTGTAATGCACCGCTGATATTGACATGTATTTTGTTGATTTATTGTTTGACTCTCTTTTCTGTCCTGTTTTAAGGTTTCCCTGCAGTCTAGGCAAACTGGCATGTGAGAAAAAACTGTTGCAAATATGTTTTAGTATGTTTTAAGTTGTTTTCGTCCATTTCTTCCCTTTTAATGTGTCGGCTTCTCTGCTTGACTGTGTCCTGACATGCCAGACAGCTCTTGCATCTGGCTGTACAGTATATGGCTTTTTCAATGGGAGTGTTTTTTTTTTTTTTTCAGTATTGAGGCCTGGGATCATGTTTGTTATAAGACAGCATCTCTCCTGGGATATCTGCTTTCTCTGTTACTCAGGAATGTACAGAAACCGAGAGCTTGCGAAGACGTCATGGTGGGGCATCCAAGAGAGAGAAGACAGAGGTAGCAACACACACACACACAGGAGAAGAAAGAGAGAGTTGTATGAGTGTAAAGTGTGCCTGAGTTTTGTCTTAAAGTCATAGCTTTAAACGCTACCACATGCTATGAATCCAGCAGCGGGAGAGACACTGACACAGTGTTTGAGCTTGTCTAACCATGCACACATGGTTGTGCCACAGCAAAGTAGAAGATGTTTGTATACATAAACATACTTATCGGAGCACATGAGAGTGAAATAAAGAAAGAGAGTGGACTTGAGTCTTGATTGTTCTTGTATTATTCACTGTTGAGGGCCCGGACTCATTATAAGATTGATTAGGCTGCATACTTGGCAGAAAACCACGAGGTTCTGCGTGCCTGCTTTAAGTCAACAAGACACACAGCCAAAGATTTAAGTGTTGATTCAGTCAGTCAGTCACACACCCAGAATGTTGCTTTTTTTATAATGAACAATGGGTCTGTGAGAAAGTTATGTAAGAAAACGAAGGCCCGGTCCGAAAATGTGTTTTCCAGAAATGTCACCCTCATCCAAACATTTCCTGGTTAGGATATAACTTTCTTCTGTGGTCAGACCATTTTCTTCTCCACATATGTGTGTGTGTGTGCGTGTACCTGTGTGTGTATTTGTTACCTCTTTACTACCTTTTCTGGCATAAACACTGACCTTGTAAGGACAGTAGTCGTTATGGAAACCAAAACCTGGTCCTAATGAGGTAGAACCTCATTTTGAAGGACTGGTTAATTTTCTTTGAAGATATTAACTGTGGTCAGGTTAAGGGTGGAAGTCAATGCAGTGTCCCAAGAATAGCTGCAGAAACCTGTGTGTGTGTGTGTGTGTGTTTAGAGACATACAGTATATGTGTACATATCTTTGTATTCAGCTGTCCATTATGCACAATTTTATATGAATTTCAGAGCAGCCTTGGACATTTCCAAGAGAAACCATTCATTCAGTAAAGCGACCCCATCGCATCGCGCTCCAAAACCACAACGAGATGAGAAAATCACATCCAGCACATCTCACTGACGGATCGAGTCCAGTACTGTCCATAGAAAATTCTTTGTGTGGTCAAAAAAAAGAGATATAGTGTCTATAGAGTACTTTGGGGAATGTGTGTGTGTGTGTGTGTGTGTGTGTGTGTGTGTGTGTGTGTGTGGGTTTGTGTGTGTGGAGTGTTGCCTTTGACACTTTAGGAACCTCTCATTAAAAGCAGTTGAGAAGGAGTTTGTTTGATGAGCTCGACAAATGGCACAGGCTCATACAACTTAACCTTACTGCTGAGAGACCTTTGTAAGAGAAAAATACTTTATTAATATTAATTATTTAAATACTATATCTGTGAAAAATGTGATCAGTACGCTCTGAACCACTAGGTGGCCTACAGAGAAACTGCTCTGCAATTAAGTAGGAAGTCAACGAAATGCAACATAAGATGCATATGGTGGTTACATTAGAATACGACCCCAATTCCAAAAAAAGTGGGGCCATTGTGTAAAATGTAAAAAATAAAAACAGAATGCAATGATATGCACATCTTATAAACCCATATTTTAGTCCCAGTAGAACGTAAACAACATATCAGATGTTGAAACTGAAACATTTTACCGTTTCATGAAAAATATTAGTTCATTTTGAATTTGATGGCACCAACACATCTCATTCAAATGTTCACTTCATCTAGATTAAAAAACATTTCCCACATATGCCTAGTGCCACTCTGTCTCCTGGAAATGATGTTTATATACAACTTAACTGTTTTCCAAATTATTCTGTGGTAGGAATGTAATTACATGCTGGATTATGTTCAGAGGCAATGCTTCTCTCTTTCTATTTTTATCGATGAATGAAGCAGTACACTTTTTATATAAAAAACAGGATTTTAGTCACTAGAAAGTCACTGGTGTGGACTCATTTGCTTTCAGTGTTTCCTCTGTGGTCAGTTTCAGGCAATGAATGCACTTTGGTTAAGGTTAGGAAAAAATTAAACTTAAGTGTTGCGTCTGAAATTATTGAACCAGACCACAATCTCTCCCTAACCTTTACAGTTCTAGCCACGGAGTTATGCAAGTTCCAAAACACATACATAAAAAAAAAAAGTTCATCATTTTTGTCTCCTACAACAAAATATGTTGAACAGTGTTTCTTAAGTTCCAACAGTCAGAAAAACATATGACATTAGGTGGGTTTCCATCATTTTTTCAATTTGCACACACAAAAATTCAAAAATAATTTTTTAAATTAAATGTTTTTATAATGGGAAGGTGGAAAAAATTGGTGTGTCAATAAAAGGTAAATGCGAATAATTGCAATGGAAACAAATGAAATGACTGCCTAATATTTGGTTAAAAGGAGTGAATGGAAACACACATTATTGTACTGCCGGATTGGCAGTGGTGTACTGTAAGCATGACAGCCAGGTGAACGTGCTAATGCCTTCTACTACTTTATTTTGGCAGTCTTGTCTCTTGAGTCCCCACTTTTTCCAGGATGACATTAAAACATGAAATGTTCAAGCAGCGATCTAAAATCATTTACTTCCTGCTGACTCTGAATCACCAGTCTACATGATGCAAACTTCTGTTGTGTGTGTGTTCCTCAAAAACGTTGTGTTTGTGATGGGGAACGTGACTCAGTGGAGAAACACAAACAGAAAGGCAAAGTCTCACTGGGGAAGGAGTTAATCGATTTTCCCTGGTGGATAATCCACATGTATCTGCTAATTTAGGTATAAAGAGCAGGGTTGCTTGGTGATTCTGTATCTAATCATACAGATGGCTTTAGTTTCAGCTCTCCAGATACTTATGCGCTTTTCCATTGTACAGTTCTTGCACTATTGGGCTTGACTGGACTCGACTCTACTTGGTTTGGTATCAGGCACAGGTCAGTCCTAACGCTAAATACACCAGACTCCTCGGCTACTTTTAAATTTTAGAAAATTCCTTGTTAAATGTTGGAGTTTAATGGATTTAATTGAGCTACAGTTCGGCACTGTTCGATTTGATTCATGTGTCGGATGTCATGCAAATGACTCTTACAGTGACAACACACTCTGACCAATCAGTGACCGGCAGTTTACCTCACTTGGAACCTTGGCAGAGCAGGTACTAAATAAAGTAACAAGTACAGTGCTAGAACTGTATAGTGAAAACACTGCACTAGTGTTGTGTGTTGCCTATGAAAAACATTGAAAAACCACAATATCATCTCTCTCTCTCTCTCTCTCTCCCTCACGCTCTCTTTCACATATGTTCACTTTGATGCTCCTCCAGAGTGTGAGTCACCACAGAAAATGAAATGCGGTTCAGGGACATTCTTTTTGCATCATTTTGTGTACTTAACACTTGGACTCAAACAAGCACATTTCCCAAGAGAAACAGCAGATGTGGGCGACATGCCTCATTTTAAAGAGCACTTTCACATTCAAAGCCACAAACACACACTGATACCTCACTCATGGGGAGCTCCCCTACTTTGAGAGCTGAGAAGAGTAGAACACACCCTCATGTCCACCTTATTTCCTGGTGGTCCACGCGTGCATGTGACGCAGTTTGCTTGGCAATGTAAGAGTGAAGACACACGGACCTCGACACTTCACGCCACAACTGAGCACAATCAGGCCAGTGGTTGGGCTCCCTTATGCAGTTTCAGTGCCAGTTTGTTTTTGTCTATTTACTGTGCACAGTGACGTGAAGGGAAACAAACTAAAGCACAAACCATCAAACAGCATCACGTTTATTTTTGTTTATTTCTGATTTGTAGGTTTGGTTTTGAATAAAGACAGAGGAAGGAAATGTTTCCTGAGCTGGATCAGTTTTGTAGACTGTGCCAGATTGAAACTCACTTTGTGGTGAGCTGATGTGAAAGTGATTCCAGGTTTGTTTACAAGGGAAAAAAAGGGATTATTACAAATGTATCCAGAGGTTTTACTAGTGCAGGGAGGAGGGCTGGTTATGTACAAGTTGTAATACTGACATAACATGAAAATACTAAAACTAACTTATGTGCAGCTGTTGCTTGTGATTATTTATTAGTTCTAACCAACAGCAAAGTCACAGAGAGTTGTAGATGTGTTTCCCCCCCCCCCCCCCCCTTTCCTTTCCTGCTCTGTTTTACAACCTTTCTTGCACTATGGCCTGTTCCCTTTGCTCTCAGCAGGCCACTGACTCTGTGGGAGGAGTCAAAGAGTCTGCTCACGTCGTTAAATAAGAATTCTGCAGCCTGTTATCGACTTTTCTGAACTACCTCTACAGCTTTTAACTTCTACATGGTGCTGGTGGCAGCAGTAGTAGTGATCTGATAATTAGCAGCATCAGCAAATTAACAATAGCAATCAACACTGGTTGATTTAATTATTTCACAAACTATTATAGGTGAAACCACAGCTGTAAGCTCGCGTCTCTGAACCACAGTACATTAATTACTTACATGTCCACAGTGAGTAAACTGGTTAGAATGAAGAAAAGATCATAGTTTTCATAGTCAGAATAAAATCACCTCTAGCATGTTTGGAGTTTCCTCACACTTTTGATTATGTCTTCATCAGCTAATATAGAGGCAGGATACAAAGTGAATTAGTAACATGAAGCTCCTCTGAATGAGAGGCCTCTTTTGCAGCGGGGAGGGGTTTCTTTCCCATCCCTGTTGCAGGCACACTGGATGGGAAATGTGGGGTGAGAGAGAGAAAGAGATGAGAAATGCAGCATCTTTTGTGTGCACTTAAACAATATTTTCTATGAAGGTACCTGTCTGATGGGAAAGTGCATACAATGTGCCATATTGAGATGAATATTTCAATGAAGTAGGTCAAACCGTTTTTTTGGAGACTTCGAAATACCAGCTGAACCTCCATCTTACATACATAAAGGAGAGGCTGCAGACAAAACATGGGGATTTTTCTTTTTATCGTTGCAAAGCTGTTGTGGAAGAAATGTGGTGATAATTCATTGTCTTTTTGACCGTTAATTTTTTTTTAGTCATTTGTTAAGTGAGGCTGGTCCTCTCTGCAGCTCCCCGATATTAGGCTTTATAGGAAGTGTTTAACAGTAACATGTTGAGTTCATCCATAGCCAGAGTAAATATTTTGAAACCAAGAATATTGTGCTATCATTTCTTTCATGAGCTTAGTGACCTCAGAGAAATCCCACCGCTTCACTTCAGGTTGCATCCGAGAGCTGAGTGGGTAACAAGCTGCTGTCACAGTAAATCAGATGCTGAATGCTCCGAGATTGTTACCAAATAAAGACCCACCGAAATCCACAGCATGTAGTGAATTTGTCCCTGAAGCTGTGTGGGACTGACAACTCTACTGAACAGTGTGATTTATTGGAGACTGGAAGAATAATGGAAAAAGTGCTTCCTCCTAATTTATAATATTCCCATAACCATGGTGACAGTACATTTAAAAGGCTTAACTGTAATAATGAGGGTTATTTACTGTATATAGATAATTAAAATCAAGGTGAACATTTTCATCCAAACACATTTGAGATCAAAGTATTTGTCAAAATTAATACAAACAGTAATAAATGTAAGTCAGAAAATAGATGCAGCAGTATTTATACTCATACCTGCACCATTAGTGAAACCAGCACTGTAACAGGAGCCGCGATGACAGCAGCAAACAGTGTCATGCGTTCAGCATGAGCTGCTGTCCCTGCACCTGTGAGCTCATGGAAGACTTGACAACTGGCTGAACCACAGTGATATGCAGTGTCAGCGTGTACAAATAAACACGCACCCACCCACGCACATGCACACACACACACACACACACAGGACTTGAAGGCATAATCTCACTTGTTTCACACAAGCGCCTTAGACACAACATGCAAATCACCATTTTAAATTGGCTAATAAGTATCTTACTGTATGTTGGCTTTTAAGATATTTTTATAAACCCCTGAAAATGTAAACTGGAATGTAGAACTAATGATGAGTATTTATTATGTTAAATTTGACTCAGCTTTGAACTTCCCCACACAGGCAGATGCACAATGGACCCGAGACACCCTAGTACAACCTGAGACAGACCAGCGCAACCTGAGACAACCTAGTACAATCTGAGACACACTGGCACAACCTGAGACACCCTAGTACAACCTGAGACACACCGGCACAACCTGAGACACCCTAGTACAACCTGAGGCACACTGGTACAACTTTAGACACCCTAGTACAACCTGAGACACACCGGCACAACCTGAGACATCCTAGATACAACCTGAGACATACTGGTACAACTTTAGACATCCTAATACAACCTGAGACATGGTATAAACTGAGACACACTGGCCCTCTTTACACCTGGACACCACCGGCATCTACATTAAGATCAGATTGCTATCTATTCATGGACATCTTCGCCCATACATCACCTCCACAAAGTTAGCCACATGTGAAGTCGTGCTATTGAGTGGACTCCTCTTTCCTTTTTGAAGCAGGGGAAAAAGTTCTTCTTGTTCTCCTCAGCAAGAGGAAAACTGATTAAGATCGGATAACGTTCTCAATGCACCTCTTACAAGCGGTAAGGTGCTATCCATTTGTAATCTGATCACAGAAAACATATTGTAGCACAAGTGCAATACACCGTTGTTTGTATGATGGTTCCTGTTATGTTATATTGTTAGCATTCTTATACTTATTTGTGTTTCTTAGTTGATGTTTGCCACAGTACAACATGTACAGAGCAATTGAGTATAGGGAACCAGTGTTTTCCAGGCCGGAACAGTGTTGATGTGAGTTTTCAGCCCTACGGGCAGTTGTTGTAGTACAGGTTTTGGGGATCGCTCGCTGGCTCTGGCGTGGACGCAGGACGTTCGTCTGTGCTAGAGTTAGAGCGCCTTTGAGCTGTACAAGTCACTTTAAAATTTCACCAGTAAAGGGGATAAATGGTAAAATCTGTCTGACGAGTCATCCTTCGCGCTGCATGCGAACACCGAAGTGTCCCTTGTTAGCGGAGCTAACAATATTTTAATGCCAGGTGTAAAGGCGGTCACTGGCACAACCTTGGACACCCAGGTGCAAGCTGAGAGAAAATGGTAACACCCTGGTAAAACACAAGACACTCTGAGATAAATCAAGATACACCTAGTCACCTAGCAACACCCTGGTGCAACCTGAGATATTCTAAGGAAACATGAGAGACATGAGACACCCTGGAGACACCCTAAGACACCAGTTCCCAAACTGTTGAACAGAAGTCTCTTTGACCCTTGACACCAATAATTAAACTGAGGAATCAAGTAACTTGAATCTTTTTGCACTTGCAGGAGATAAATTACAGTTATTTATAATGTTGGCAGTAGCTTTTGTGAGTTTAACAAGTAAGACTATTAAAAATGTGCTCTTCATGAACGATGCTGATATTTGAACAAGTAATGAACTGCTTCAAACTTTGGTGGCATATGCAGGAGATAGAGTCCTTGTGACATCAATTATGTTTGTTCAGTATCTTCTTTATATTTTATTGGTTTTCTTTTGTTTACCCCATTCATTCTATCTGCATGTTTTTGGTCTGTGGGAGGAAACCGTTAAACGCATGTGGACACAGGCAGGCCTTTGGTCGAACCGGAATCAGAATTGGCAACCTTCTTTCTGTGAGGCACCAATGCTAGCCGCTACTCCACCACGTTACCCTTTGATTGACCTCATGTACCTAAAATATCTTCACTCAGTCAGTGGCCTCAAGTCCACTTGAACCAGTATCTTTACTCCTTGCAGTTTCTTCTGAAATATCCTGTCCTGTTTCTTTCCATTCATGAAAATATGGACTTTTTTTTCTGGAAATTTTTTCCCCCAGATTTTTGTTATGTGTTTCAGTGCCGAAATTCTACAAATACTACAGAGGCATTTATCTATTAGCTCTGTTTGGAATTTTTTGCAAGGCCGTTCTCCATGTCCAGACTTCTCATTAAACTAATCATTCGATTTTGTGGTTGAAGAAATGTTTTAAGGTTGGAGACACATTACTGAAGTCATGGAGCGTGTGTGCCAGAGTGTGCACATGTGTGTTCGGACAGGGAGGGACAGAGGCGACAGAATGAGCGAAGGTGTCTAATCACAAGGCCAACAGCTGCTGGTGTGACCAGCAACAGGTGGCTCAAGGTAAACCAAAGGTAGTGCAGAGGGTGGAGTGGGACACATGCTACCCTCACAAGCATATGAGACGTATATGATACATATAGCAAAGTAAACCAGAGGGCATGACACATGTCTCATCAAGAAAAGGTTTTACAGAACAAGTCAAGGAAGCCACTCACTGATTTCCTGGAGGTCTGATAGTGTGGTTGGCAACAGGGGGACAGGGACGTTTATTTATAGCAGCATTACAAGTTTCCATGATAGTTTCCACCACACAGGCCAGAGACTGTGCACATGACTATCACTCGACGGCTGTGCTTATCATCACACTGGATAGCAAAGCTACTCTGTCGCCAGCAGCTTCTAAAACTCTGCGTGCACAAAGATTCACACCGTCCTCAAAACACACGTTGTTAATTATTTTCTTCATTCCCGGCAGCAGCGATCAGCTGCTTGGTCTGGTAAATACATAACTAAGCGGAGTTTTTCCCCCCTTCGTTCTCTGCTTTCAAAACAAAACATGCCACCTTTCAGTAAATGATGCAGTTTGCTGTATAGAGTACAGTTCAAACCAACATTGCACATGTCAGCCGTTAACCAACAGCTTCATCGGTTGTGTCTACACACGCATGGCATGCTTTATCATTGGCATGGAGCCGACAGCGCCACTCAGCTTAATACACTGTGTGTTATGTAAGTGTGGTAAGTAAAACTACAGCCAAGGGTCTAATACACTGAGTGAGAGTTGTTGAGCAGCAGACCACAGTTCCGGACCATATGTTTGTGTGTATGTGTTTATATTGTGTTTTTTCATGGATTTTACAGCGTTATGAGGACATTCTGGTGTGTTTGATATTATAAGAAAAACATTTCCCAGCCTTAATCACCTGATATGCCCTTAGTTCAGTGGTCTTAACACTATCCCCATTGATATGGTCATCTGTATACAAAATCTGTATACAAAATCTGTAATGTAATTACATCTGTAATGTAATTTTGTTTCAGAACAGTGAGCTTACACATTATCTGTGGTTTGCTGAAAGACATAATGGCAGCGTGTGATTCTGGCGACTGGGTGGTGCATGTTTTTTGGGTATAGACCCTCTCACCACCTTTCAAACTCCACACTTGCAGGATTTCTGTAAAAGAACATTTTCAGCCTCAGTCAAGCTCAAGCTACAGTAGGATAACCTTGTTAATGACGGAGGTTATTTTCTAAACTTTGACAATGGTCTCTTCACAGGAGCCGATGCACAAACTAAAGCATTACAACAGACCTTCATGAGTAAGAATGGAGTACCCGTTTAAATTCGCATGTTAAATTAGTCACTGACAGTATCTACTATAGACAGTCTTTTTTTCACTTCATGAGTTTGTTCCAGCTCTTTGTCAAAACTATAAGAAGTTACAGTGAAATAGTGGAACCAGAGAAAATGAAGTATTTGTATTGTACAGACTTGGAGAATTCTATTAGATTATTAAAGCTGATGATTTTTTTAATATTGTCAGTAAATCCTATGAAAGACCAAAACATTGCGGTGATTGACTTCAACTGCAGTTACAAACAAAAGTGACTCACTGATTCCTTTTTAATGGTGTTTGAATAAACAATTACATTACTGTGTATAGCAATGAGGCTATTTTATACACATTCTTGTCAGATCATTTTGTTGATCATTTTAATGACATTTATGGGTTGGAAAGTAGCGCTTATTTCTTTTTAAAAAACATTCAGTGTGTTTGTAATGAGTTTGTTATGATAAAAACTCAACTCTTTGATAATTAAGGTCCAAGGACCAACCCAATACTTTAAGTGAATTAAAGTTAGGCTGTATTTGTTTGGAAAAGCTAGCAAACACACACTAAACATGTACAGATTGACGCTAATTCCTCTTGTCTGTCGTCTGGTTAAATCTCCGTCTCCAAACACTGGAAGTCATTGCCTGTAGTGGAATTCTTTGGTTAGACTTTCTACGTGGGTCAGGTAATGAATGACATGTACACCAGCCGGTAATTCTGTGTGGTCAGAATGTAAGTGCTCCCATGCTGATCACAAGCTATTGTGATCATGCTCCAATCAGACCAGTCCATTCAAGTAACACTAATCACTTCTTGCTGCACCAGGGCCGCCTCACACTGCTGCTGCTGGCAAAACTTTCTCTAACAGGCTCCACAGTTTGCAACGTCTTGCCTGGGCTTGCTCTTGCATGGGGGTTTCCTGCACTGACGATTCATGTGACAATTGGGACAGCCCACGGCGCGCTGCTGTGATGCATTCTGACGACGAATCCACACTCACAAGGATCCAGACGCTCAGTTGAGACTTTGCCTAAAGTTTCTCATTATTTGTTCTGGATTCAGTATTCAAAGAATCCAATAGAGGCATAGGTTTCCTTTCACCTCTGCTATCTTGGCTGCAGTCACGTACTAAGCAATGTTTGAATCTACTTTTACAAAAATGGGGCAAACATCATGAAGCATCATGTATTTATCTATACAGTGTGTTTCTGATCCAGCCAATACATTTGTATTTCTACTACATAATAACTATAACTTAAAGGAATAAGGTAGGGTTATAAATACAGTATGTGATGCTATGTTTGATAGAATAATGCCTTTTTTTAAATGATGTGCCTCAGTATCTGCCTATATGCATTACATGTGCACAACATCTGCATGGAGGCATTAATGAGGTGCTGAACAAGCAGAGGCTCACACAGCCATTGCGATCTTAAGCCAAAGAAAAATAGCAGCACACTGTACAAATGGTACGCACAGTGCACACAGGAAGGCAATCTTCTCTATTCTGGTTTTGATTATAGATAATATGAGTTGAAAATAAACAGTGAGGGCCTGTAAACCAGGTTTCCATAACCCCCCAAAGGGCTTTTCCACCTCTGAATAGAGGGATAAAGGAACCCATAACTCTTACATGGATCATGTTGCTATAAATGTAAATAAGACCAGGACTTAAAGCCTGTGACATGTATGATCCTGACAGACCAGCAGCAACTCACTGCACCTGAAAGTTAACTGCTTTAAGATCATGGAAAATGTATCTTCATAGTTTTTTTCACAGGTCTCATTATTTGAACTGCAGCAGTTATGATCAGGCCTAAACTGTTCAAGTGAACTTGTAAAAACAAAGTCTCTCCACAGGACTCTGTTTTTAGACTCAGTATAACGTTGCAAGGGGGTTAGATTTTTTTTGCCAGACAATTGCCTGTTTTAAAAAGTCCTGAAAGTAAAAGAAAAAGAAGAAGAGAATCAAGAAAGAAAGAAAGAAAGAAAGAAAGAAAGAAAGAAAGAAAGAAAGAAAAATTTACCAATTTTTGTCTTTAATCCATGCTACCATCTAGTGTTAAAATGATGTACTGCTAGTAAGCGTACCAATATTTTAGACTGTCATCTGCAGTTAATATCCACTGTAAAACTTTCTTCAGGACCCTTGGGCAGCTAAAATTTATGATGATGATGACGATGATGACGATGTAAATGTGACATCAAGAGGAGGATCAGAAAGTTCTGCAGCCTTCGCAGACAAAGAAGAATGTGAGATCAGTCAGGTCGGTGATATCGGATGATCATCACGTGATTCCGACAGCTATGCTCTGAATACTAGCCAATAGACACTGACTTCCTTATTTATCAAATGTCTTTTTTTTACTACTACTGTGCATTACATTCTGTCCGTGTGCAGGTAATTGACCTGTGCAATTTCTGTAAAGTAAACTGTTGTATCTTTAAGCATACTTTTTACGCATACATGTCTGTGAATGTGTGGGGTTTAAAATGTTAAATGTGTATAGTTTCTATAATCTAATGTAATGAGCAGTAAAGACAATGCATCTGAAATTAGTTGTGTGTAACATGGAATAATAATAATGGCATCTTGTCTTGTCTTTCTGGATCATCATTTATCTACAGATGTGGTTCCCAATCTGAGTCCAAAAATGACATGGGGGGCACAGGTTATTAAAATTATATTTTTGAATAGTAAATTTCAAAAATGTCAATCACACACACACACTATTGGATAATCAGAACTTGGCTTCACCCTAATTAACACCCATTTCTTGTTCCACCTTTAAATTTATTAAACTATTTATTACCAACTGTTCTGTGGCCTCTGAACTTCTGTGACCGTTTTGGTTTGTGTGTGTGTGTGTGTGTGGACAGGTGTTCAGACTGGTGGACCTGGATTATCGTGGACACAAACCAAGGGGGGCAATGCTTTAATAACAGTGGCACCCAACCTTTTCTCTCACACACCAAAAGAATAAAGTGAATCATTACAAATGTTTATATGCAAAAATAAACAGCAAGTGGAGGTTTTTGTTTTTGTTCCTCTTCTCGCAGTGTATATGGATTAAAACTGTCCAGTGCTTCCATAAATTCAAAACCAAGGTAACTCTTGAGATATTCCCTTGTTTTCTTTGAGACACCAGTGAGTCTTTGGTACATTTACGTTTCTCAGACATGATATTTTGTCATTGTCATTCTTCAGCCTCAGTGACTTTAGCTACCACACTGTTGTATCCAACACAGTTGCAGGTAGAGCTTTGAGTCATTCACGCATTATGTCAACACTTGGCAATGACCATCCAGTTATGGCTAACTATGTAGCATGAGTTGGTAATGTTGCTAAAGTGATGGTGATGTGATTTTGACTATTTTTTTGGGGGTGCACTTCATCTGACGAAAACATTGGTAATGGGGAGAACAACCTTGTCCGAGACCTTCATTTGAGCCGTGTAGTGTTTGAATGCATAACCTTGATGTGATTGGCCGGCGCCTCTGTTGGTATGGTTCCATACATGGCTGATGCCCGGCAAGTTGAACATTTCTCGACTTCTGCCGTGCGCAACACTCGCAAAACAAAGCGATGAACTCACAGTGCACTTTGGCAACTCATGACGCTGCTCCATTCAGAATGAATGAGAAGCATTTCAGTCCATGCCTCAACCATGTACATGTGAGTCCAGCGTCAGAGCCTGCTGCTGCACAGATGGGCCTAAATTAAAAGAAGCTCTCGCTCTGTCACCCACGTGAATGAAATAAGCAAGTGAGGGTTGCATTTAGACACTGACCACTGCCGTGACATAACCAGTGAATGTTACAGCATGCACGCAGTGCAGGGTCACATTACAAAGCGTTAGAGTGGACGACAACTTGGCAGCCATGATTTCAACAAATCGATCACACGCTTACCATTTTAATTTTGACACGATAAACAGAATGTGTACTGAACAAATACCAAACATGTATGTGGCCCAAGTTATTTAAGCTTGGTAGTGGCCTGACTAATAAATATGAATTTTGCAGGAAGTCATCACATTTCGAGAATGGTGAGTTCGATGGGACTTTTCTTTGCATGAATGAAAGGGTGAAAACTCTGTGGCAGACATGTTGCTGCTGCTGCTGTCACCAGTCCTACCAGAGATGGAAAGTGACAGGAGGAGAAGGAGGGTATCCTTATCTGCCAATGCTGTGAAATTCAAGATGGTGACACACACACACACACACACACACACACACGCACACAAATGTGCACAGACACACAGTTTAACACAGAGACATACGGTACGTAAAGAAAATTCAGGAGCAAACGGAAAGCAGAACACACGCAGCAGTAATATAGACAGGCATTTACTCTCCAACACACACACGGTGATTTTTTTAAGAGCTTGCGTTCACCACGGCCTCACAAGCTTCGGAGACAAAGGTAAGAATGATAAATCAAATCTGCGTGCGTGTTAAAGGCTGGAGTCAGTTAGGTGACAGCAGTAAGTTTTGTGATTTTCAGCCTCAAGATGAGGGGCAAATGGTTACCAAGTGTGTGTCTTCGTTATCAGTGACAGACTTTGATTATACAATTTGTGCGTGTTTCACTTGGGACTGAGACAGTAGTAAATAAGAAACCCAGCAAATACCAGGGAATCCTGTGCCCCTTAAGGTCAAGGATCCTTGCTTAGTAGAGCAGATCCTTCTAAGTCCGGTCCAGCAGAGACGAGGCGAGGAGACGAGGGGGGGAGGGGGGTGCAACCTTGGCTTGCAAAATGTGTGTCATTGCATCATTAGCAGTGTTTACATGTGCAAAATGTCTTCATTCAAAAAAAAAAGATCAGTTCTGTGTGGAATTTAAAATGACATCGTTTACGTAGATACAAAATGGAATGATTTGAAGAATCACGAAGAAGCTTCACATCCACTTCCGTAGTTAACAAACTTTGGACGTGTCTTCTCATCAATCTGTGTCAATCTCATTTTGATTTGGTAGATGTTCGCTTAACTGGCCTCCTTCAGTTTCTCAAGGACTCAGTGTTTCTACCCTTTTTCGACCATCAAGACATTCTACAGAGTTCTTTCACAACCTGGAGAAGCAGAACTGGGTCACCTCATGACCAGTCTTTTTGCTCAAGCCATGTTTTCATCCTTTCCAGCAGAAACAAAATGCGAATATGTCACATTTATGTGGCTCAGACACACCAAATCAGAAAGTCACGATCGGAGAGACTGTTCAAATGAACCGAATGATCATCATCACATACCAATATGTTTGGCAAATAAAGTTTTTTTTTGGTTGTTTGTTTTGTTCCATATTACCAATTATTGAAGAGAACTTTAGGGAGCGAGAGAGGGAGAGGCTTCGAGCAGGCCACCTCAACAGCTGTACAGCAGGGAGAGGTTGTTGTTGTCCTATAAAAACATCAAGGTCACCTTTACACCTTCTGTGATTGGACTGCAGTCAGATAGCCCGTGACCACGTGTAAGTACAGGTCTAAATACACCCGAGGATGGATTGTTATTCATTTATTTTTAAATTATTTTATTTAAGAAGAAGGAAAGAAAACAAAAAAGAAACCCATTGGTTGGAGACTCATTGTGACATTATTGAGCAAAACTCTAAATGCAATAAGTGTTCAGGACATTTCTATTCATTAGGAAGATTCTGGTTTGCATTTCATGACTTTTGCAAACGTGCCTCTTTCTCCACGGGCTGAAAGTTTGTCAGGTGGAAGAGGTTACAGTTTCTTTCTCACAACCAAAACCAAGTTGAACAGCTCACAGTTTAACAGTGTTCGACTGAAAGCACATGTTTGCTCCTCAAACCTCCGTGATTTTAAAAGTTTACGATGAAACTTGGCATTAAATAGTTCAACATGAATTGTGTATTATCTATAGTACTTTACTGTACCTTATACATACACTTTCTCTCTGCTTACATATCACTACTGTTTGAGGAAGATTCCCTCTCCATACTTACTCACTCTCTCCAGAGGGGGGCGGAGTCAAACGGTGCTCCGATTTTGACACAGTTTCTGTCCAATCAGAGAGCGGACTGCTGCTTGTGTGACTACCAAAGTCGTGGCATTATGGGATGGACACATGGCAGCCTGCAGCGGAGGACAGCTCGGATTGCGAGAGACAGTCGTTGCTGTACCTTGTGTACTTTACTGTCGCGACGCCTGCTTTTCTCGTGGACCTGCACATGAATGTTTCCGGGACTCACTCGTCGACAGTGTGTATTCATATTTTCATTGCTCCTTGTTTTTTTTCTAGGACTGGATAAACAACACTCCCTGCATGTAAACTAATGAATGAGTGTTGAAGTGGCCGCTCTCAATTTCCACACACCACTTTCACTATCATATACTTATATTATATACTACTCTTTTATCTGTCTTATATTGTCTTCCATTGCACTAACTTAGATTTAAGTAAGACACACACTCTTTCACTTTCACTATTATTTCACAAAGAATCATGACCTTTAAATTCAGTCCTTGCCAGAGTAAAATCATTGATCAACTGGTTCAATATACAGCATTAAGTCATAATATTAAAACAAGTTCTCTGTTTTGAATGTGACTGATCAGTGTACGCAAAAGTAAAACAGAAAAGTGACCGTAAAACCCAGCTCATGGATAATGGTATGTGCATTCACTTTTATGAGCACAAAAAAATAAATAAATCTTAATCTAAATCTAAAATGATAGCAAAAAAGGTTATCAATCCTGCCCAGCGTCCAGTGTTATTCAATTTGGATGTGTGTTCTATTTCCTACATTCATGTGACTTTATATCTTTTAAATGCATTTTCATCCGGAGCTGTAGCTCTTTACTTTGATCCACAAGTGAATTGAATATTAACTGACAATTTAATTTAATATTTTACAAGATGCCTTAAAGTTAACCATTTTCTGCTGTGACTGTCATGTGTTTGCACAAGTTAACAGCTACAGCAAGGATATTTGAATGGCAAAAGATTAATAAATGTAAACGGGATGATAATGTAGTAGTAGTAGTATTCTTACAGGCATTCATGCAGAGGTAATATGTTTGCTCACCTGAGCAGTGTCCTTGTAACCCAGAGAATCATTAGTAAGAACTGGGATTACAATTTACAGAGTTTGAGTTTAGAGTTATCATTTTATTATTTTTACAGAAGCCACATAAGATATTATATTATAGTAGTAGCTGAGAAGGTTCACTTATACCAGACAGTATGACAGCATACTCAGACACCCCTGAATCATGATGCGCATGATGATTAATAATTACATTAACTGCAGATATATTGTGCATCAACATGATATATGTGAGTTATTTTTTTGGAGGAGGGGGTGTTCTGTGCAGTTGGAGACCTCTGATTGGAAAAAGACTGATAAGTATATGTTACTACACTAGTAAGTGAAGTGTAAATAGTAACAAAAACAAAATGATAAAAAAGTCACTTGGTTTTACTGTCATGACTGACCATGACCATAAAGATACAGAAAACAACAAAACCTGAAACCTGCTTACAAAAACACACTACAAATAAACTTTTCAACGATTAAAAGCACAGCCAAAGGATATTCATTTATAAATCATAACAACAAAGCCAGCTACCAGATTTACTGAATTACTGATTAATATTGCTCTTCTTTTTTGTCATATTATTGTGTAGCTTATTTGGTTTCATTAAAAGGAAACTATAAAACATTTCCAACTCAATGAAACAAACATGTTTCCCACTAATTGTCCCATTTTGTTTGCATTCCCAGATTAATCCAACGCCCCATCATGCCCAGTGAGGAGAAGGCACCACAGCAGCCACGCCACAGGAAAAAGGGCAAAAAGCCCCGCTCCAAGGGAAAGAGCCCAGGTGGGAGTCCTAGTGCTTGTCTAGGAGGCAACTTAGATGGACACGATGACCTCATCTTACCCCCAGTCCTTCAGCCTCTGCCCCCTAAAAAAGCAGCAGAGGAGAGGCCCAAAGTGTCAGTGGCCAAGGTGGAGGAGGAGTCGTCCATAGCTATTTGTCTTCAGGTGCTGTTTCCCTACCTGTTGGCTGGGATGGGCATGGTGATGGCCGGCATGGTGCTGGACAGTGTACAGGTCAGTATGCTCAGTGCTGCAGCACTGGGAAATCACAGAATTTAAGGGTTAGGAGTACTATTACACTCGTCTGCATATATGGATATTTTTATGTCTTACAATTTGGCTGCCATGAGTTTAGACATCTACCACACATTAAATTCAGTTCAAATCTGATTTGTATAGCACCACATCATAACATACATTATCTCAAGGCACTTTGCATTTTAAGGCCATGACGTTACAATAGAGAGACCCAACAGGAAAACAATGAGCAAGCACAAACACAGAGAAAATAACAACTACTCAGTTTTACAAGGAAGAACTCTCTGGCAGAACCAAAACTCAAGGGCCATATGGTGTAGTGGCTAGAACTGCTGCTTTGCAGCAACAAGACCCGTGTCTAAGACTCAAAGGTGAACGGACATCTGCCTTGAGATGATGGGGTGGGGGTAGGAGAGAGGAGAGAAAAGAGGAGGTAGTGAATCAGATAGGCCAGGAACTGTTGTGCAACAGGTGTATTTGACACATGTCACACAAGTGTGACCAGCTACATCATCCTCAGCTTGATTCCTTTGTACTTGAAGTAGTAGATTTTACTCAGGGGAATTTTGGTGAAACTAGTTTATTGCACAAGAATATTCTGAAAAAAACAAAACAAAAAAACATTGAGATTTTATCTAATTTTTGGAACCTTTTTAGGGCTCCACCTTAGTCTGGCAAAAAAATTGCCAGATTAATAACTGTGAACCAATAACAGGAAAAGCTTAATGTGATGTACCGCAACACACTAAATCACCGCAATATTCTGCTGACAGTGATATAAAAATAAAAGCATTGCATAACCCGTCTCTCCTTCAATGTCTTTGTCAAAAAATGCAAAGGTCCAAATATTCATATATAGCCTACAACCAGCAAATGTTTGACCTTTATAATGAAATATGATAAAAAAAAAAACCTTTTTTTTTTGCACTTTGACAGTTCAACCGCTTTGAAAACAAAATGTGTCCCCAGACTTTCTAGTTTTGAGTTCATCAAGAAAAATGTCACATGGTTCTCTGTCTGTCACCTGGAGACTGTTTGTATTTTGTGAGTGTGTGTGTCTGCGTGTCTAGACACTGCTGTCTGTGTCATCCCTTTTCACTTATGTGGAGAAAGTGCCTGTGTTTGTGTGTTGTTGTGTCCTCATTCTCTGCCAGGCTCCCTGGCAGTTTGATCTGCAGCCATCTGGGCTCAGGGAAATCAGACGTGCTGCTGTCTGGCTTTATGATGAGCTGGTACCTCTTCATTCCTCTCTGTCCTCCTAGTCTTCCCTCATGCGCCTCACACCTTCCCCTCCATCTGCTGCTCATCACTATTTCCTCCACTTTCTCCTCTACCATGACAGTTACCCCGCAGCGTCTGATGGAGGGCTTTGGCTGAGCACTGTGTCTGAAAACACAAGGGGTGTAGAAGGACATAAAAAGTAGCATTTCTGAATGGAGATCAACTTAATATGAGAAGGTTTGACTATCAGCATGAAGTGTTGTTACTGCATCGTGTGGTGGATGTGGATCTTGTCCAACCACAGTCTCTTGTCGTTACTTCTGCTTTTTTGTCCTATATTTTACATCCTACATTGTTCCTTTGCCATGAGGCATTTTCATTTTGTGGGTTGTAATTGCTTTCCAAGTTGTTGCTTAGTCAGGTTTACTAATTTTAAGCTGCAATGCCCTCTGTATCATTACTTGCTGGCTTGAAAACAAGACTGATGCAGTTCTTCTCAGGAGTTAAAGTTCTAGGAAATAGTCAATCTCCTGTATCTTGAGTTTGTGTTTCCCCCTTCTCAATTGGCACACATTGCTCCCAATCCTGACTTTTGAATTCTAATGTAAATGGAATGCAGCATAAAGGCTTAGCAGTGTAAGTAATGGTGGGCATTTTGTGGTGGGGGTGGTGATGTAGGAAATAAGATGTAAATGCCCAAAACAACTGACAGCAACTTTAACTTTATTATTTTGTAAATTTTTACTACAGCAAATGTGTTCAAATGTTTCACAGTAACTGTTTGTCTCGTAAGTTTGATTCTTAATGCTTACGGGGGGAAGATAGCAAATAAGTTAAGGTTGAAATTATTAATTTTAGTAAGGATGTGACAAAAGAAAACCCTTAAACACCATTCACAAAAATGGTAATTGTCGTTAGAAGGGATAATTGTTATCAACAATCTCTTATAAGCAATGCTTAGATTGAAATTGTGAAATAGAAATTAGAAAAAGTGATTGTTGATTCTTAGAGTTGAAAAGTGCAACATTGTTTTCATTCAGTTTGGCTTCTTAGATTTCTCGTATTTGTATAGAACAAGGAGAAAGAGTAGCGGGGCAGGTTGGCAGGATCATGGTGCAAATGTACAATAGGAGGTGAACCCAGGGATAGAGAAATATGGAGTGAGTAACGAGCGAATGAATCACATTGGGGATAAAGAAATTTGAGGGAGAGATGCAGTCAGACTGGGTGACACAGAAAGAAGTATGTCACATGGTGAGTAGGAGGCAGGATGAGAGGCAGCAGGCACGCAGCAAGAAAAAGCAGGACAGAGCGTGTGAGGCAGTGAGCCGGTCATTTCCCTCATGAGTTTGCAAGTCGAGCAGTGCAGACAGTCCTGCCTCTTTCTGTGCTACGTCACAGCAGAGCAAAGCCGAGGGAGCAGGATTACCCTGATGCTGAGAAGAGGATAGAAACGCTCCAGCCTGCCAAGAGCCAGCTGCTGCATCTTGTCTGTGATGACTTTCTGTCGTAATGGAGCTCTTTTTATTTTTACTGTTTGTTTAATGACAGGTTTGTGAAGGAATGACAAAGATATAGAGGAATCCTACTGCTTTTAACTCTCAAGACATTTTGGACAAATCCTCATCCTTTTGCCACTGTCACGACAGGTACAAGGATAGAGCTGTGCCTTTAAATTGTTTAAGTAGTTTCCACACTGGAACAAAAAAGGATTCACTGCTACAACCAACAGCCAGTAAACTCAGGAGAAATGACTTGGATGAAAAACTGATGGATTCTCAAGTAGATCACAATGAATGGACTTAGTCTGGGCTTCTTGAACTATCAAACTGTGTTACTCTCTAAACTATTTGTGGACATCAGACTCACCTTTACTTAAAAGCAAAGAGTAACTGAGGGTTTGACTGCAGATTTTGGAGAAGCTTTGCTTGTTGTGAATGCTGTGACCTATGAATCAGAAATTGTGTTAATGACTGTGTTCCCCAGTGGTGCTGAAAAACGGATACCTCATCACTGCTGACTCACCACTGGGCTAAAGATGCCACACTCCATTGCCCTCAAGTTAGAGTTGAAGCCTCTAACACTAAATTTGTCTGAAAAAGAAGCACTAACTTGAACAAATTGAAAATGGCGTGGCAATAGATGATTTCTTTCCTCTTTAAAGGTCAAATATGTCATAAGATTGTCTGTTTCAAAGCCAGAAAGGTCTCTAAGTCTTTTGCCCTTGGCCATTTCAAAAAGCAGGAAAATAACACAGAGAGATTTCTTCTTCAGCTTTCACTCTGATCACGTCTGAAGAAAAGTGAAACTTCGCAACAAAGTTTATTAAGATATCCACTGTCAGAAACAGTTTCTTGCCTTGACTGAACACAGGTTTGGACTGCAGATTCACTTACAATGGAAAAGCTACACATTTTGAACTGATTAGGGAACTCCTCGTTTTCATCATGGTGGTAACTCGTCTGGAGCTGGAGTTACGCTACCAGGGCAAAAAGTTACGCGGTGTGACTTGGAAATTGACTCGATCCGAACATGGTTTCCTCCCTGAGAGCTCCTGGCTGATTGCTGCTCAGGTCATAGTGCCATACCTGGTGTCCGGGCTCGGAATGGTCTTGGCTGGTATCGTTATGGACCTTGTTCATGTATGAAAATCTAAATAGATACATTTGTGGAAGGTTGTAGTTAGACCCTTACCATAATATATGCACATGGCAATTATAGCATATCAAAATTAGACATAGACTGAGATTATGGCAAATTAAATATTGTTATGATATGGTTTAGTGCTGAATTTTTCTTACAGTCATGAAAATCTCAATAGAAGAACATTTGATCAAGGAATAACTATCAAATTGATGCCACCTTTTGGTCAGGGACAGTTTTTGGTAATTTGGATATCAACTTTTGTTATGTTGACCCATGGATTGATGAATAGTGTGATGGACTGACTGTAGGTATGTGAAAAATTGGACATAGTCTTGAAGAAGTAAGATTATACTGAATAGTCAGAAGGGGGCGACTTGGCTGGTGGCAAAAACAAGTCTATATGAATACAAGTCTATGGGAAGCTTGACTTGCAACATCAGTAAAAATTTTCTTGAGGAATTAATGGTTTCATTTGTTAGTTTCCCATCTTCTTCAGTAGCACATGATGTCAATTCTATAAATTATATTCCCATTTGCAGGAAAATGGGATTGACAGCTGATATTGTCCAATGTCCAAAGACACACGTCACACGTCTGTCAAGTCAAGTAATGTTGAGAGAAGGGTGGATGGGAACATACTTTGCACAGACTATCACAGAGAGTTGAATAGGTTGTCAGTGTTGTAAGAATGGATAGGCACTGGTATTGGACTGGTAGTGTGGTCTCTTCCTGGCATCTTTTCATATTCATCCTCATATTTGAATGAGGGTCAGTCTGACATTGGTCTTTTAATAAATACTGGATATTTTCCAATCTTGTCTACTTTATTCATGACTCTGAGCACAGTCGTGTAGAGAGAGTGATGGGAAAATTAATGGCGGATGGGGGAGCTGATAAAATCAGGCAGGCTATCAGAGTGATTGCATAGATGGAATGAAGATTGAGTGGTGTTTTTTTCTTTTAAAACAGGCAGATAACCGGGTAGTTGATGGGATAGATGGACCGATATATGTAAAAGCAGGTAATAGGTGTATTAGTTTCAATACTTTTGCCTTTTGGCAGTGCTGTCTTCTGTTCACCATATAGTATCTTGTGTAACATCCACCTTTCTTAGCTTTCCAAATCAAATTTAGATATAGGAGAGAGAGAGAGAGAGTGGAGAGGCGAGAGCCCTAGGATACAAGTGAACAGTTAATTCAATAAGAGATTGAAGGATGAAAAGAAGGGGAGTGGGGACAGAGAGGAAAGGAAAGAAGGAAAGAAATTGATTCAGTAGAGGGAGATTCAGTCAAAGGAACAAATGTCCACACTGTTCACAATATGGTTGAAATATTTCAGTGCACATGTTGATGTGATAATCATAGTGTCTCCAATGATGGAGAATAAGTATTTATAATTCTAAATGTTGCTTTTTGTCTTGAGATATATAGCACAGTGTATAGTCACAGTCAAGCAGCAGCAGTAACAGTGGTAATACAGCAGAAGCGGGCCATGTCCCAAGACGTGAAGCCTCCCAATATGACAGACGTCAGCTACACCTACTAGTCCAGAACCTGAGAGTGACATGTTTATAAATAGACACGCACACTTGCGTCTCTATAGCTGTGAGGACCTTTATAGACATAATGTATTCCCTAGCCCATTACCGTAACCCTAACCATCTCAAATACATGCCTGAACCCAACCCTTACTATAACCATTTTCTGCATTCCTTGTCCCTAGAGAGCCACTTAACGTTTAGACGTTCCACACATGCACATTCACATTACTGCTAAGTTGTACTGTACATGTTAGTGTACTGGCAGACCTCCACAAATAATCTTAAACAAGCATCCATGGTTACGGTCCTCTTCCTTGTCTCTCTCTTTTGACCAGAGAAAGAGCATGCCACAAACTGGACTGAAAAGTGTTCCAGTGCTACAGGGAGCATTTGCAGGCTGTGCATAGTGTGTATGGTCCATGTAGTGTCAAAATGTGAAGATGCTCACATTTGCCAACAAAGGGCCCACAAGCATTGTTACAGGCATGAGCAGATGATGATATTTACGTCACGCGTACAGCGGCGGACATCACATGGAAAGTATGACCCAGGTCTAAGCCTAAAACCAAGTTCAACCTTTAAATGCTCTTTAAACTTGACAGTTTATGGTCCTTACATCATCACATGCAGGTTTGTGCTCCTACTCTTATCAGGACACTGCACTGATTTCCATTAACTTGGACAGCCTGAACAAAACTTTATCCCTCAGGCCCAGACTGGCAAGTGCCAGATGGGCCGGTCCACCTCACACCACATGTGGGCCGGTGGCCAACGTTTTTTTTTTTTCTTTAATGAAGCTATTTATTTTTGTACATTGCCTAGCAACCCATCATATTTACTTGTTGCCTGTATTATGATCGTCCCCCCAACCCACACCCTTCAAGTGGATCCGTCCATCCATCCTCATGTTCCGAAAGTGCTGCTACAACATAACACTCATAATACTATGTTTTTCGTGATTTATGGAGTGGATAAGGGCGTTGGGGGTTTGGGGAGGATTTGTCGGTCCATTGGTGGGCCAGTCCATTGCAGGGGCCGAAGCTTGTTCCCAGTCCGACTCTGCCTAACCTTAACTGTAATCAATTAATACTTAACTCTAAACTTAATTCTAACCACAATTCAAATCTTTTTCCAAAACTTAACTTAAGGAGGTAGCAAATACAAGTGCACACACACACACACACACATATATATATATATATATACATGTATATATATATATATATATATAGAGAGAGAGAGAGAGAGATTGAGGTGTAAAACAAATGACTCTAATTAACTGTTTTCTCTTTAATCCTTCCTATCCCTGCCTCTATATTGTTATTGTTTTTGTTTTACTGTTGGGCTTATGCAAACAATTCAAGAGGTAGATTTGATGTAAGTGGTAATGGATAATCGTTTGTCATGACATTTTTTAAAAATGTCTCCAGCAATATCATAAAATTTGATTTGCACATGTTGAGAAAGCACAATTTTACAACATTATTGTTAACTGGTGATGTTGATCTCACATTAATCTTGTGCTCATGCTTGGGTTTTCCTAACAGTATATACTGACTTTTTCAGCTGTACTTGATGCAAAAGGGATTTTTTTTTCCTGGTTTATATGAGGATACACTGGCCACAGTGAGGACAGGCTTGCTGGCAGAACAGTTTTTATTTTTCACACCAGCCTTTTAATAATTCATCATGTCTGGTTGCTGTGGGCTATGTGGTAGAAAAGAAAAATGGTCCACCATTTTATTTTATTTTTTTTAATATTCGACTCGGATCCGGTCTATTGCCTTTATTCAATTCATCCATCTAACTAACATAATACTTATGATGTTTCTATTTTCCTTCCTCCGTTTCCGGCCTCTAATCTTTAATTCCCTTCCTCCCTCTGCTCCACATCTTCCCGTTCTTGGCAGCTGCATTATTCTTTTATAAATGCATCTATTTAAAGATCCAGACCATCTTGGACCTGCCAGTTGGAGTGGTAGTCAGAAAATGTGAGGGAGGCAGACTCTGTGACCTGTACTGTCTTCCAAAACCTAGTGAAAGTGGCTGCATTATGGCTTGGTGTCACAGGACGCTCACAGATGTCATGTGCTTATTTAACTGTGACAGGAAGAGACAAGGGTCAGTAAGTTCAGTGGTGATGCTGCTGCTGTTAAGAGTAGAAATATGTGTGGAACTGAGACAATAATAATTTACTGAACTTCAAAATTGTGTTTGTTTTTTTTTTGTTCTTAACCAGCACTGGGAGGTGTTTAAAGTGATAACAGAGGTTTTCATCCTGGTGCCTGCGCTGGTTGGACTCAAAGGAAACCTGGAGATGACTCTGGCTGCTCGCCTCTCCACTGCTGTAAGAATAACTGGCTGTTAATATTAAACATATTCAGGACCTCATGTCAAATGTCATATTTGGTTTAGCACCCGACACATTTCCTCAAACCCATTGTTTGTTCTTACCTAATCCTTACTTCTTAAATGTCCATTATGCACTAACACTAGTGTTCAGGACAAACATGTAGGTGCTGCTGAAGAAACAGAAGAATGGTAGCAAGACAGGAAAAATGGGTGAAACTGGGCAGTACTGCCAATGTTGATATGGAACGGAATTCCATTTCATGACTTATAGCATTAGAATGCTATACAAGCTATAAAAAGTAATGTGCATGCTTTAGAAACTGATATAAAATGGTGATGGATATTAATGCTGGTTTTGGCTTCACTGATAATTCTAATCTTATTTAATAGAAAAGCTCTTGCCGTACAGTACATACCAAATAGGTCTAGATGTAAACCATCTGCATCCTCCTCTTATGTGTAATGCAAAGCTGCCAATGCATATATTATTACACTTGGCCTAAATCCTATGTTGTTGCTGTATTTCTTGTATTTATATCTGTGTACTCACTAGTAGGGTCAGGGTAAATATTTAATTACTTTGTACAAAATATGAAGTTATCCAGGACTGTAATTTAAAGTATTACCAAAACCCCAGGTTCTAACAAACCCTTTTTTTTCAACATGTTGAGTTTAAATGGGGCCTAATTATTTACTCATTTCAGGCTCAGGCGCTTTCAGGCTCAGGCGCTTTCATTTCATACTGACTTTTCGTCTACTTGTCTGCCCCTGAGTTACAGTGAACTATGATATTCCCTATTGGATTGCTATCACAATTGTTAATTATAAGTTGTTTATAAAGATATCATTTGAATAACTGAGCGAGACATGTTGATTTTGATATCTGATGTTTTTGAAGGCCAACACAGGACAAATGGATGACCCCAAAAAACAATGGAACATGGTGTGTAGCAATCTGGCACTAATACAGGTAAGTATTTAGATTCATGTAAATGACTGTGTTTTAAAGCTGCAGTGCGTAATTTTTGTTATTATTCTGCCTTTGTTTGGTCTAGAAATGATATTACATTATTTGTATGCTGTGGCCTTTATCTGATGGAGGGAGTGTTTGTGTGAATACACCTGTAGTGTGGGGATGGGTGGGGGATAGAAGAGTTTATCCTGTTAAACAGATAAACAACCCCTTCTTTGTGTTTTCAGTCATACATAGCTGTCCCGCTTCACTAGCACAATGTAGCTGTTGCCTCCGTGTGTCTTGGCATAAAATGTCACCGGGCGACACGAGATGGAAACATCATTATACTGAGAAACACAAAGAGCTGATAGACTGAATCATCAGTGCTTGAACTCATTTGACAATGAGTGTAACAGAGATTCAGCAATACCATTTTTTCTGACTAAGTACAAGGATGATTATTTAAATTTAAGTACTTGCCGTGGGAGTACTTATTAATTCCATTACAGTAAAACATTATTTGCCTCACTTGGATTGTGAACAGAATACAACATTATATACTATTCCTGCTCTTTAAACATTTGCAGTCTCCTCCAAAAGTTTTGGAAAAATGAGACCAACTCCTTTATTTTTGCTGTACACTTAATCAAAAGATAGCCTTGTTTCTAATGGAATGCATATTTTTTGCATATGCATTCCATATATAGGAAAGATTTGTGAGTATAGGAAGATTTGAATTTGATTTAAATTAATGATGCTCAATATTTAGTGGCGAGTCCTTTGCTGTGCATCTAGCAGAGCACAGGTTATAATCTGTCCTACTTTTGTGGTTGTTGCTTATCGTAAAGTATTTCTTAACAGCTGGCTTTGCAGCACATACTGTTATCAGTGATGATGCATCCCTAGTTTATATATGAAAGGCAGGCACTAGAGCTTGGATCAAACATGAAAATGCTGGTTGTTGTTTTAAATTTTTTCCTGTCATATTTTAAGGGATTAATGTGCAAGTTTATCTGTTTTGAAAACAACTCTTACAACGATTATATGTCACATTCATGGTTGTATGATGATAATAATATTAATAACAATAATAATAACAATGATATCTCCTGTTGTGTGTGATTTCCTGCAGGTTCAGGCCACAGTGGTGGGCTTCCTGGCAGCAGTGGCAGCTGTGTGTTTAGGAGCCATTTCCAGAGGAGGTGTTGAACTGGACCAGGCAGCTGTTCTGTGTGCCAGCAGCATCACCACCGCATTTATAGCTGCACTGTCTTTAGGTTAGTCATCTCGGACTCTATCATCTTTCTGCTCCATCCAAGCAGTTTGTGACAAATGATATAGTAAGTGGTAACTGTCCCAGGGAAAACAATAAATGCATTGTTATAGAAAATATTATTTTGAAATTGGTTATTCTATAGCTTTCCTGAAGCAAATAAAGTCAATGAATGCAAAGTATCCCTACAGTTGCAATTCTGCTTTATTTAAAATACTTACAAAGCCTGTCTGCTAAAAGGCAGAGTTTAACCAAAGTGTTTTTCCACCCTCTAATGCAAAATTAGAAAATGTTTGGATGAAAAGAACCTGAGGCTTCATATTATGAAGAGCTTAATAGCCTTTAAATATAAACCTTGAGGTACAACTAGATGAGAGGTTGGTCATCTGCTCACTGAGTCATAAAATTAACATAAATTTATGAGAATCCATGACTCCTTATTATCAAGAAGCATCATTACTTAACCCGCAAGCCACTAAATTATATATAGCAGTTAAAATATATGTTGAAATGTAGCAATTGATGCATTATTTATTTAAAAAGGTTATCATTATTATCAGATAGTGCTTGGAAAGGATAATTAACTCTCCGGCAATGAAGTCAGTGCTTTTTGGACATGAAGCAGAGTGGGAATTTGACTTTGAAAACTTCACTTTTAAGTGTTGAACACTGCAAAGTTTACATCCCTTCCCAACATGTGATCAGTGTCAAGGCTGTAATATGTCCCTGCCACAAATGTGTTGTTGTTGTTCTACAGATTTGAATTGTGGAGAAAGCAAATGCCTGCTGATGTCTCAGCTGGGACCCATTTCTTTTGAGCTTTCCTCTCTTTACTCCACTTAATGAATCATTATCATACATTTTTTATTTTGCTCAGTTCCTAATGCAGCTTGTTTCATTTTTCCAGTTGCAAATTGTCTTTATATGCTGAAAAAAGAACAAGATAACATTGTCATGTGGCTGAAAAACATTCTCAGGTTACACATGAGATTATGCCTCTCTGTCTGCAGCTGACTCCACATACACTACATCTTCGGGCGAAGCGCTGATAGGTGCAGTTTCTCTCAGTTTGTCTCTGTCTTTTTTGTCTTCACTTCCACCCGTCTCTCCCTGGTCTCCGTAGGTCTGGTGATGATCGGAGTGATCATAGGTTCCAGGAAGGTGGGGATCAACCCTGACAACGTGGCCACGCCGATTGCTGCAAGTCTGGGAGATTTGATCACACTGTCCCTGCTGGCTGGAGTCAGCAGCACACTCTACACTCACATAGGTGAGAAGATCTAACAAAAGGACGAGAACACACAAGGGAATTGAAGCACATGTTAGATATGATTTATGATTCTCCATTACACATGTCTGTGCAGCTGTGCTGTGTTCTATCAGTCAGTATCTTTTGAATAGGACAACATCTTGTCATGTCTGAATTTATGATCTCTTTCCCCATTGAGATCATCTTGATTTGATTATGGTGGTAAAATAGAACACAAGGTGGCAGCAAAAGTCAGATTTATTTCCCCAGTCTTCTCCATGTGGTGATGGTACAATTCCTTCTGTATTTACAATGTTTCGGGGGTGTTAAAGGAGTAGTGCAGGTTTTGTTTTTTTTTGTCATGTGATTGTGATTGCAAAACCTCAATCGTACAGAAAAATCTATAAATGTATATAAATTTGCCTTACCTTCAATGTATATGTAATGCAATTAAAACAAAACTCATTTTCAAAAAAATATGGATAGCATCAGTGGACACTTAAGCTTCTTTCACACTAACTGTAAATGAATAGGTGTATCAGGGATTATTTTTAACACAGTTGAACCCTTAGAACAACATTCTCAATTTTTTTGTGTCACCCCTGCTTGAACTATGATGTCATAAATTCAGCAAAAACAAAACGAATCAGAGAAACAAGAAAACAATGGACACAATGGAGCTCACTTTAGCAGCTAATAAAATAAAGTGAAATTAGGTTTTAGGAAAAAAAAGTGTATATATATATATATATATATATATATATGTAGGAATTAGCATTTTCCTCTGGATCCTACATTCCCACTGAAACTCACATCCTTTGCAGATTGAATACTGAATAAACACATTCTCACTGGTTCAAAACCTGTTTTATCCTGTATAAACAGTTTTTTAAGCAATGTGGGAATGGCGTATGAATGTGTTACATTACTGTATCCCCTTCTTACATGTCCTATATGTTATGGATAATGAATCTAACTTTAAATTCATAACTCATCTGAACGTGTACGGTAGGTGCTCACTATTTAATGAGCACAGACACAGAAGTTTATTGCTTCACCCTCTTTATCTGTTGCTGTGGTGCAGATATGTGGTACCTGTCCCCCCTGGTGTGTCTGGTCTTCCTGGCTCTGATCCCACTGTGGGTGGTGGTGGCTCGACAGAGTCCTCAGATCAGGGAGGTTCTCCGCTCAGGCTGGCAGCCTGTTATAGTCGCAATGTCCATCAGCAGGTATACAGAGTGTAATCCTCACACACTCTTTTCTGACTTCAACACAAATTTCTAACCATTATATTGATTTTCCTTTAGTTTGAAAGTAGGTGCACAGCTACCCTGAATTCATAGAAAAGCTGACAGATTTGAAGAAAACCTAAGCAATTATACTTTTTATGTTGATATTGCTTTGTGCTGTGAAACATAGTGCTGCATGCTAATGTATCGAAATCAGTTTGTTGTTCTCTGAGGAGGAATTTAATTAAAAGCTGATGATACTCACTCAAGAGCCCATGCAGTAGAGAGGAAGAAAAACTGATTAATGAAGTGAGAAGGATAAATAGTAAACTGTGTGTGTGTGTGTGGACTGTTAATGTGAATGGTTTCCTCCGGTCTGACTCCAGGCCAAGAAACTGGGGCTCTAACTGTGTGTGGTTCTCTGTTCTTGTGATTTCCAGCTTTGGAGGCCTTATACTGGACAAGACAGTGAGCGATCCCAACTTTGAGGGCATGGCTGTCTTTACACCCGTCATTAATGGTAAGCCGTAATAATCAAACTGAGAGTTGAATTTGCCTTTTTGTCCTTGGATGTTGACCAGACTACAGAGTGAGGGTTAAAGAACACTTAAGCATGCTCTTCACATAAACCAGAATACTAAAGATCCAGCAGTAGGCATGGAAAACCCTAGTTAAACAAGGACAACATCTCTAATTAAGGGGAGGTGCATATAAACATAGCAAAATATGCTATCACACAGTTATATTATGACATTGTATTTGTCCAAAAATTGGAATCATGCAGGCACATATATTAATAACAATGTGTAGACTTTATGCTTCTTTCATTCTCATTCTGCACTTAAACCTTTTGTCCTTGAACAAATAAGTAAGTTTGGTTAGCAGGAAAGAAACACAGTGAGTGAATGATCGTCAGTGACTCAAGTTCATGAGAAATGCTGAAGGTCACTTAAAAAGACAGCAGCTCTTATCTTAAAATAAGATAACATAAGTAGAGATAAGGTAAGAGCATTCTTTTTTTAGTCCCACTACGGTAAATTTGCAGTGTCACAGAAGCTAAGGAAGAAGAAGAGGTTAAGGTAAAGGTAATAAATAATAATAAACATGTAATTCATATCTATGAAAGAACATAGAAAAATATGGATTTTTAAGAGCCATTGAGATATATAAGATATTATTGAGATATTTTATAATGGTTGTATTCCATAGACGGATTGTGGTACAGTAGTTTCAGTGAAGGAGCTGCCCAGTGCTGTGATGGTGGGACAGATGATAACTTGGCCATCATTCTCCTCTCTCCCACCACCTCCACTGGGTAAAGTGGGCATCCCAGGAAGGTGTTAGCTTTTTTTAGTCAGTCTGTCCAGTGTCTTTCTATCTGAGGTCAAGCCACTCCAAAAAAAAAAAGATGGCTGATGGCACCACAGAGTTATAGATGGTGTTGAGGAAGGCCCCCTTTACTCTTTACTCTACTCACTAAGACCTGAGTCTCTTCAGACCTTCAGTCTGCTCTGACCTTTCCTGTAGAGGGAAGACCCCTTGGACCCAAAATCCTACACACCGATGTTAATTGCATTCATTTATTCAGAGTCCCAGTTCTGGATTTAAGAACTGTAATACTGGGGTTAGGGGTGGGAATCACCAGACACACCATGATTCGATATCAACACAACATTTGCGGTAATCCCACTGAAAACGAGGATCTCATTCACAATAGGACATTTACTTATACAGTACAGATTTAACAAAGTCACAATATGATATTATGACAATATTGCGATATACTCACACAGCAGCTCTAGTGATAGTGAGCGCTTGGCACCACCTCACTAGGTAGACTGAATCATCAATGTATTGATTTTTTTATGCTTTTCTACAAAACGTTTGTTTCTCTGTAACATCAGCTAAAAAAATATGTGCTAAAAAAATCGATACTTTATCGCAATATTTCACCGTATTGATTTGTTTTTTCCCCACCTCTCGTAGGGATGAAACATTCCTACAAGCTGAATACTGTTCCTTCATGCTCACCATCCATGTGCAGTTAGCTGATTCAGTTTGGTTCTTCGTGCTGGATTTGCCTCATGGCAAGACCACTTGTACTTTGACAGACATCATTAGAATTGTTTGTGTCACTACTCAACAAAACTTTATTTGCTATAATTTATCTGTATAGTATTCATTTCAATTCAAAGATGCTTTATTGGTAGGGGAAATACAATACAATACAATACAATACAATACAATAAAAGAGAGCAAAGCAAATCTCTAATAGTTTGTCCAATCGGCAGGATACACATTTTTAATAAAAAATCATTTGTACAAGCAAAGGACTGTGGCCAACAGAATGTTAGCTGGTCGGTGTCAGTGAAAGAAAACCAGGCTAAACATGATTCAGTTTCTAAGGTGCATTTTCTCATCAGTATGAAAGTCTCACAGCTACCGAGCCTGTCAGCCTGGCTACGGCTCTGAAAAGAAGCAACAGTTGGTTATTGTATATTTTCCTCTGTTGAGGATGAGTAAGCGGCTACTTTGGCATTACAGTGGGCCATCATATGTTTTAAGATTATTTTGTCAGACTGAGATTATTGCACGTCGGTGGAACACCATATTTTTCACAATTCTAGCTTTCATTTGCAGGTTTGGGATTCGCACTATATATCATGTTTTTTATCCCAGCCTTTTTTTTTTTTCCAAGTCGATTTATATTGTCATAGTGAAATGAACTGAAACCAGTGTCTGGAAGTTAAGCTGATCTAAAAGTTTGGAAAATATTTGGCTCTAATATTAAAGTCTACATGATTTAAAGTCAGAGCTGCCAAAGACTTTTGCAAATAAATGGAACTATTTTAGAGGCATCGGCTATTTCAGATGCACCGTTGAGGAACAGCTTTGGTGACTCACACCGAGGTTGCAGTTTTTTCAGTCATGTATAGTTGCGTTAACAGTTAACAAAAATACTGCCTTAATCAACTCAGACGGTTTAATAGACACATTTAAGTTAGTTTTTTGTGAACTGATGATTGTTCAATCATAGCTTTAAACTTACCAACTTTAACTTGGCTTACAACGTCAGTCTAACGAGCACTACTACTCCATTTTCTGGGGACAGTAACCTAAGTTATTGAAGTCATGATCATATAAATGGAAAATATGCCTCAGGAGTGATCATGTGTCTGGTGCATTTGCCAAAAAAAAAAATGGAACAGAGGTTGTCAAGAAATTCAAATGCTAGTTTACTCACACTGGTGACAGTTCAAAAATTGAACTTCAAATCATAATTACCATAATGAATCACCATGTCTAAAACAGATGCATTACAAACTAACAACATTAAAAGCAGCACTGAGGAGCAAAACGGCAAACTCACAGAAATTATGATGATGAATGAGAGGCAGTTTTAATTTGAACAGAGGCTATAGCATTAGTGTATGTCAAATGAATCCACTTCACCACAAACAAGTGTTCAAATTAGATAAATCTATGACTGTTTGTGTGAAGAGAGGGAAAAAGTAGGTGTTACAGAAGTTTGATTGTTTTCTTTAACTTCACTGTTTTAATATGAAGCACAGCTCAGCTCGGCTCGACACTGATACTAAAATGTGACATCAACAGACTGCCGGCCACTGATTGGTCAGAGAGTGTCGTCACTGGAACAGTCATGAGAGCGACGTCCATCACAGGAATCAAACCGAACAATGCCCAACTGTAGATCAGTCAAAAAAGACTTCGGAATCCGGAAAACATGCCTTAATTAGAAAGAATTCAAATTTCTAAAATCTCAACATTTAACAGAGGAGTCTGGCGTTCGTGTGGCATGTAAAACGACATCACGGCAGTTTCGCATACCCGTGGTATGACGACCATGTTGAGGAGCAACTATAGTAATGGAAAACACTGTGCCTGCTACCAAAACGAATAGAGTAGAAACGAGCCGAGCTGTGCTAGAACTTTATAGTGGAAAAACCCCATTAGAGTCAAACAGAGGTTGCCCCTGGTGGCCATTCAATATATTCTTACTTCCGGGTTGTCTTCATGCGGTATACTGGAAGACTACATCCACTTTCAATTTACGGTCTATGGTTGGTGCCCTTTTTTATCAGTATATAGTGTAATAACTGTCATTAAACTGAAAGCACTCCACACTTTATTACTAATAAAGATGAAGTTTCTCATTTCATTAACATATTCTGGTGAACAGGAAATTATACTGGCTTTCTTTTCAGAATTCTGGTCAACTTAGCAAAAAAATTAAATAGATAAATAAAAAAACACTGTAGACTGCATTGATTTAATGCAAATTGCATTTTCAGTTTCTGGCAGGAGATCATTTTTTTGGCAGGACCTCTGTCCTTCATACAAAGGTGCACATACGGAGTCAGAATTTTGATGAGAAAGGTGTGATTAACCCAAGTTTATGGGGTAAAATTAAAAAGTAATAAGTAATAAAAAGTAAGGTGTGATTTACTTTTGTCAGGGAATGACAAAGGAGTACAATACTTTTAGAAAAGGGTAATGAGTAAAAAAATATACATTTTAAAAGCTTAACAATGGTTACAGTAAACAAATGGAATGTTGAAGTTGCAGGACAGAAGCAATAATCAAGAACAGAGAGAAATGGGAGCGATTGTGTCAATTGACCCATGTTGCAATCCCTAACAATGTAACTGAACTGTTGAAATTGCATGATGCCCTTTTCTCCTGGAGATAATTTTTAAAAATCCACAGCAAAAATCTGAGAATGGACTATATACAGTATATGGAAAATGATCACTGTTCCACCCCTTAATAGAATTTCAAGCATAGAGAAACAGAAGCAGCCCTCAAAGTTACTGGTTTGGCTCTGAGGTGAGACATGCAGGGAGCAACTGAGTATATAAGAGTCGGTTTAAACCACTAATGGTGCACACCCATTATGCAGACACAGCAGACATGGCCTTTAATAATCATCAGCTCTCATCGTCACTGTCTCTCATTTTTGTCTCTTCCCATCCTTGCGATGTTTATCCCTCTCTTTCTCTCTCTCTCTCTGTGAAATTCTAAATTCACCAGTCTGCTTTGAATTTCCCGTGTTCCCCATCACTGGCTTGCATTAAAAAGTATTATGTTTTACTCCAAGTTCCCTCAAGTCTTTTTCATCTCACAAAGGAACATCTGTGCTCATTTTGGGAGATAAATAACTTGGAAAGGTGTTTAGTGTAACTGAATTAGGCACAGATACAGCTGTCAACATTATTAGAATTAAAATTTGGACTTGGGATGTGGAACAACTGTCCCGCAACGTGACAATACTTATCTTTGCGGAAATGAAAGTGCCCCTCAATTTATATTACAGGAAGAAAAGCTAAACTCTTTATCTAACATTTAACCCTGATGAGCCTTGTGATCTAGACATGCGATGATTTTTGCACAGCCAGTTTCATAGTTCACAGTCAGAACCACTCAGCCGCATAATGTGGTTGAACTCTTTTCCGTTGGTTCTGTTTGTGTAGCTGCTTGTGTGCTTTTGTTTTGTGTTCATCTTTCAGTTACTGTGACTCACATGGCAACGGTTAAGTCCGTGTGCCTTTCTCTGGGATTAGCCGATGCTTGTGTTATTACCTGATTTAATTTGTGTGCTGTTTATGATGATTAAACAGCAAACTATTAAAAATTGTGTTTACTTCAAGTTTAAGGCTGTGTTTATTGCCCACTGTTTGAAAAGAACTCGTGGCTTATTTTTGATCATTACAATATAAAATCAATTCCAGTTTCACTGTGTGTTGGAAAGATGTGCTGGAAAAACAACACTGCAAACTGTTGTCATTTTGTTTGTGGAGTTAAAAACAATGCTTTTTAGTGGTTTCTCTGCATTGTGTTACAACCTGATTGATGTTTTCTCAGCCACTCAGTCTGTTCTTCTGTGTGTGTGTGTGTGTGTGTGTGTGTAGGAGTGGGTGGAAACTTGGTGGCCATCCAGGCCAGTAGGATCTCCACGTACCTGCACTTCTGGAGCATCCCTGGAGTCCTGCCCTATAAGATGAGGCAGCACTGGCCCAATCCCTTCATCACCTTCTTCTCTTCAGGTATCGCTGCTATAATTCACACTCTCCATGGCATCCAGTGAATATTTAAACTAAAAGTGCTCACACAGAATGACCTACAGTCAGAGCAACAGTGTAGTTTGACATTAGAGGTCAGCAGAGGTCTCTTCACATCGAGTCATAATGAGTTATTTCTATCTTTTTTTGTGTGATTTATAGAAAATAATTGCAACACAAATTAGGGACGCACCAATACTGCTTTTTTACTTAAGTACCAGTATGATTACTTAAATTTGACTACTTGCCGATACAGAGTACTAAGTATGTAATAATACCGATTTTTAGTAAGTATTAAAGAGTGAGGACTATTCCTTTATTTTTTTACTGTAAAACATTTGGGTTTGACATGAAAAGATGAAAATAATAGATATATCCAGATATTTGCATCCAGATATGTTAAACAAATTAGACTCATTTGTAATAGAACACCACATTTTTACACTAGGTGAGCAAAAAGTATATAGGAACAGATAGAGTTGAATTAGATTTACATGAATGATACTTCATATTTAGTGGCAAACCCTTTGCTATATTGTGATTGTTATAAATGAATGTTTTAATATAATTTAATGTTCATACTGCTCACCCTGATTGAAAAGTTTGACCTTTTTTTTTTTTTAACCACTTTTTTTTTCCACTTGACTGGCCGCCTCCTGACCAGACTAGACCCTCACTGGCCCCTGGGTCATGTGACTTTGGCTTAAAGGAATCATCGGTTAGAGGTTATAATATTCCAAATATTGTCATCTTCAAAAAAGAGTCTGTTCCTGCTGCATTAGTATATAAACACCAGGGGTCGGCAAGTAAGTTTTGGGTCAATACATCCTCTCATCTAAACTATCCAGTCTTGTATATAAAAAGATTCATTTAGTAAATGTATCATTTAAGTGTCTTGTAACGTCTTCAGTCAGAAACTAAAACCCACATTTGTGAGCCTGGTGATAATGTGGACGTTGTCTTAAATCACCCACTTGTTACAAAGACTGGTCGTAAGACCAAAATGTGTGTGAGATGCGAAGACTAAAATGTCAAAAGATGCTCGTAACAACTTTTCTGTTTTTGCACTGTTAATAATTATTGTGCATCATTTCAAGTTTGAGAATTACTGCCCCTTCTTTGTGCCAAACATATGCTAAATGTTATTTTAAAATAACATTTATCATAACTTGGCCTTTTATTACAACAGCAGTTTTATTTTTCAAACCAGACATACAGTATGTCAGCTATTTGTCTGCATCCAAATCTCTTTGAATCAGTTTGCAATGCAAGTTTCAAAATATAGTAGCCTATTTTGTTCTGTTTAGAGGCACTTATTTGGAGATCACATCAATTCACTCTATGATGGTTATATGATGCTTTAAAGATAATATGTCCTGCTGGGATTTTAAAGCTAGGGTCTGTAATTTGCTTCTAGAATATCTAATGTTTCTTGTCATTAAAACCCAAACAAAAATAATCTAATGTAAAAATTCAGTACATTTAATCTCTGTGTTAAAATTGTGTGTCTTTTCTTCCTGTGTCTGGGTTCATGACTTTTAAATGTATGTAGTCTTTCAGCACCCTTTGAAAAAAGTGCTATTTCAATAAAATTGTATTCTTATTATTGTAAATAACAAAACAAACAAACAAACAAAACTATAAGCTAGAATTTCCACCTGGTTTGATAATTAATGTTGCTCAGTTTTTTTCTTCAGGGATTCATTTTCAGCAGTTTTAGTCACAACAGTAATATTTTTCTCACTTTCTAACACGTTTATTACTTTTTACTAAATGCTTTAATTGAATAAACCTGCATTTTATGCCTCCTATTTAAAACATAAACACACTAAATATTTTTGGAACATTCTCCACATTTCTTTGGGGACCCAAAAAAGAATCACCCACGACCCATCTGAGGGTCCCGGCCCAGTGTTTGGGAACCTCTGCATTAGGTAACGATTAACTTATTATTACATAACCATACAGTGTTTGGCATTTTGATTTTTGGCCATCAATTTATTAAAAGTTAATGATTAGGTCATTAGTTAATGTTTAATTACTCGCTAGTTAATGATCATTTAACCGTTAACTAATACAAATAATCAGTAGGTAATGATAACTTATGACTACTCAAGTCTTTTTGTGTACCTTATTGTGCCTAAGTGTATAAGTGTTGCAAAAAAATCTCTCAGTGGACTAGAACTGAGCGAAAGCCACTTGTCTCTGTGTCTCCAAGGCGTGAATTCAAAGTCAGCTCGAGTGCTGCTGATGCTGGTCGTCCCTGGTCACCTGGTCTTCCTCTACGCCATCTCTCTGCTGCAGGGAGAGGAGGCTCCCGTCTCTGTCGCCTTCACCATCTGCTACCTCTGTGCTGCTCTGCTACAGGTGAGCTGTATTCACACTCATGAAGAGCACTCGGCACTTTCTCATGAACTCGCTGGCCCCTCACTTCGCCCTGGAGTTTCACACAACCCTCTGATACAAACTGTGGAAACAAGTCATCAGAAGGTACATTATAAGACTTGGCACAGGCCGATGAAAACGGCCACAGCCGCCCGTTACCTACCTGTGAAATGAGCCGTGCCAGATGTTGGTGTTTGAGCAGCTCGGTGAGATTTGTTCTTGGACAGATCTGAAAGTGCACTGCACTTCTGCCACGGTCACCTTTCTGACCTCCTTAGCATGACCTCATCCCTGCTCTGCTCTGACTCATTACCATAACCATACATCGTCAGACAATTTTGTCTCAGGACGGTTGGTGTCATTTGGCCGATTCCAGTAGAGTTTGAAAAATGTCACCTTTTGGATTTTATTTACAGAAAGCTGCTATTGAAATCACTTGCAGGTGTTTTGTTTAGAGAACTGCATGAAGTACGGGTGGGTCAAAATATCGATGTGATGACATATCGTCGTCCTTCTTTGTGCAATACGATAACCGATACCGAAATACTGATATTTTAATCAACAAATTCAGTTGCTCTAAAGTAAACAGTCCTTGTCAGTTTTACTCGCTGGGCGTAGCAGTTTGATGTCTCAGGATTATCGTTAATAGTGCAGGATTATGGCGGAGAAAACTACGTTAGGTCTCCCTAACCATTCATTCATATATACTCTATGTGTGTATATATATATATATATATATATATTATTTTTTTTATTTTTTATTTTTTTGACATCTCTTGTTTTCAGAATCAAGAAAATTGGGTGCTTTACATTTTTGGTCCTTAAAAGTTAACACCCAGGAAGAAAAGAAAATAAGGGATGAGATTAAGAAAACACAATATTAGCAACAGATAAAATATATGCATTTTACATGAAGTATAATATGAACATGAGGAAAAAAAAACTATGTGCTCAGTAAGAGATAGGACGTTTAGTTGTATGGCAATGAATAGAACTGAATAATGAACAGAATGTGTGACTGTAATATATTTATATAGTTATATTAATAATAATAATAATAATAAATCATAGCATAAAGGGGTGTTACGTTAACAGGCTTGATGGAGAACACCGGGTATAGCTTGCAGCTAAATGATAATTAGCTTTACAATCAAATTAAAAATAAATATCTTGGAGTCATCCAGCTTGTCACATTTTGATCCTCATTGTTTAATGAGATGGAGATTAAAAAAAAAAAAAAAACTGAATATCCTCTTTATTTTCCTCTTTATTTCTGTTGGTGTCATTTCAGGCTGAATTGCTCTGTTTCCTGTTCTTTTTAAGGTTGCTATCCTCCTCTATGTCGCTGACCTCATCGTCCGGTTCATGTGGAGGAGGAGTCTGGACCCCGACAACTTCTCCATCCCCTACCTGACCGCCCTGGGCGACCTGCTGGGAACTGGCTTCCTGGCCCTGTGCTTCCGCTCCGTCTCGCTTATTCACAGTCTCGGTCTATGATTTTATTTTTCTCCTTTTACCCTGAACTCTTAGCTCAACCACTGTCTTAGTCTTATTTGTAGTGTTGAACCGGATTTTGTTTGCACAAACATGCTTTTGATTAGACAATAATGCATTTTATGATCTTTATCACTGGACCAGTTAAGGAATTAGTCACATATTTACCTTTCTACTGGTGGAGAGATGGCAGATGTGACAAGCAACCCTTTACTCCATCATCAGGGTGGAGGGTTTGCTCTGTGAACATGTCCGCCTCTCAGCTGGATCAAATTCTTTTATTTGAGAGGAAAGTACTTTACGTACTAGTTTTAGTCCTCTGTCCTTCAGAACATCTGCTCCAGGTCAATGAATTTAAATTCCTCTTTCTCTCATTCCTCTATTTCCCTGTCATTTCATTTTCCAGCACTAACTAGATTTGAGTTTAGGTTCATCGGCGGAATATGATAATGATACGTTTAGACAGCATATCAACTGTGGAAGCCAGCAGACTTTGTTTTTCTTTGACCTTCGCTTTGGCTGGTGAATTTGTGGAAATTTAAAACCAGATAAAACAAAAGCAGTCCAAGTTTGGGCAGGACGTAATGTGAATTAAAGCGAGAGGTCGTGGAGGATGATGTATGTACAGTATGTTTCACCCACTGGAATTTTCCCGGATATGAGTTTGGACAGATGTTGTCATCAAATTACTAGTCTTCGTTATATTTCAAATAATTTCCTTGATGAGAGCGTGATGAACATTTTCCCTTAGGTTTTCCCTTCATGTATACACATGCTTTTCACCTTTTCTTCTGAAGATACAGTTCTAACAGCGTCTCAGAGACAGAGGGCGTGCCGCATTGTCACGTGACTTGGCCACACAGTGGAAACAGTGTAATTAGGTGGAGGACTATTCAGTAGGTGTGGTTGTTTTTGCGTTTAGTGGCCGTTAACAATTCTCACGTGCTCTCTTTGTCCTTTTTTATGCTGAGGGGCCAAACAAAACTGACTAAAACAAGTCTTTTTTTTTTGCTTATGGAGGGGGTCATATGTGTGCAATACTCTGACATTTAGGACGTGATGGCTCCTGCTGGCTTACACAGTTTGGATTAAAGGTAATTTAACTAGTTAAGCACCTCCGCTCAATAAGAAGAGATATATTACTCATATAATCTTTATTTAAAGAGAAATTACGGTCGTGTTGACCAGAAAACTTTTAAAATTGTGTGTGGATTAAGCAAATAACAACGTGTAGATCATGTTCATAAGGATTCTTATAGGAGCCGATATTGTGACAGTGTCAGCGTGGCAAGTTTTTCTCCCGTGTCAGACTATTCTGTCATCTCATGAACCTCTCGACAAGACAACAAGTAATCACTTTCTCGGATGTTTTCACTCTTTCCGTTTAAAAGTAGCCGCGTCATGAAAAAGCTGCAGTAATAGCATTGCGGCAAAATTCCAGCTGCTCCATCTCATGCAGTCATTTCACCGTGGAGAAACTAGTTTCATGGCATCAAAAAAAAAAACAAAAAAACAAAGAACTGTTAGCGCGGCTCCATCTGTTTCATCAAAAAAAAGAGAAGAATTAAAAATAGGCACTCAAGCTTGTAATTCTAAGAGAAGAGCTCAAAGGTCCAGGTGCTCAGTTTCAGAGGGTGTACCAAAAAAAGTTCTTTTAATACAAAATCAGAAATACTGTTAACAAATGTGGGTTCTCCTCAAAAACTACTCTTACAGCTCTATAGCTTCAACTGTTCCTTTTTACAAATTCCTCCATCACATAGTTAAGATAAGGTTTGCAAAGTTGTCTGTTGCTTCTGTCTGCAGTTCGTTTGCACACAGAGCAGGTACAGCTCTACAGTACTTTGTTGGCACAGGCAAGTTCCAGTAATAAGAATGTAGAGGACATATTTTGGTCTCCAACCCAAATGACCTGGGGGCCACTGAGTGTCCAGTTTGGTCACTAGTGGGCCGCTCAAGTGAAAAAAAAGTCCAACTTTTTGAGGGAAAAAAGACATTGAAATAATATTTATGACGATATTTCGCATCATTTGGAAACAGTAGGGTTTGTTTTGATATAGAAACGATAAATAATTCACAATGCAAAAGGTATTTGTGATGCAAAACAAATCTATTGATTAAAAAAAAAAAGACAGAAATAACTCATTATAACTTGATATTAAGTTTCAGGCCGCAAATGGGTTTGAGCCGCAGAGGATATTGGGTATCTCCTCACTTCCTGCCTTACTGCTCATTATAAACCATAAAACCTCATCGTACACGCACACGTTACTCGTAAGAGTGTTAAGGCGACCTTTTTTTGGCCTTGCCTCGTTTGCATAGATTAGACCGTTGCATGAAATTGAGGCATTTTTCCAACATTTCTACGCACTGTGGCGTCTTTTTGTCCGCTATGAGGTCATTCTCGTCATGCGTACTATTTGAAGTAGCACATCTTGACATGTCGCGTCCTTATAGCATAAAATTACAATTTGTACAAAACTGCACAGTTATAATTTATAGGTCACTGGTTGTGTCTGTGTCCTGTGTATGAGTGTCGTCCTGAACTTACACAGAAAAGGAACCGTGCGTGTGCGTGTGTAAATGCGCTCCTGATGTCACATGGAACGCTGTTAATGTTTGCTGTTACCTGTCGCACCTACAGAGACAAACCTCGTAGACACTGGAACCTGAAAACAGTGGATGTTAATGTGAAGTATTTCAGTGTTAATAGTGCTTTGCTAAAAGCTTTTATTGTGACACTGGTACACAGTACTTTCTACACTAGAACACGCGGTACGGCCGTGTACTATTTGAATCCACGGGTTGTTTCAACTTGTGCTTGTTGTGTGAGATGAATGTGTCCATTTTCATACTGTGAGAAAATTAGGAAGCTGGATGTTTCCTTGTTGAGCTGGATGATTTTATTTAAATCCACATCATGGAGTATTTTTAATCATTGCATTCATTTTTTATTATTGTTTTGGATTGCACTTGTAATTTGGCCTACTAAATTACAATTAGACCGGATTGTTATATTACAGTAACAATAGTAAAAAGTTTGATTTTGTTGTAATGTTACCATAGACTGTGTATGAAAATACATATGCTTGTGGAAAGTAAAGCTGATGCAGAAGTGCCTGAAACCTGCATTCTCTTGAATGACCATGAGGGGGCGACTGCTCACTGTTAAGCCTAGTTCTCACTTGATTTATAACATTGGTTATCATTTTATCGAGGCATTAATGGTCTCAATAGTGTCCATTTTGTAAATTAAGGGCCCATTTAGAGTTAACAGACAATAAAGCAGGAAATAGTTAAGCAGATGCCACTAAGTCAAAATAACACGTGACATGGGCTCAATTCTATTGTTTCCCAGCTCTGTTTCCTTTAAACCACGTGGTTCATCATCCAGCCTTATTAAGTCAGGATGTCGAAGAGTGTCAAACGCTTGCAAACTTGCACTTTTGTTGTAATAGTTGCCTTGGAAACAAAATAAGTCTTACCCGAAATGTTGTCGTCTGTACAGCCATGTCAAAGTCCAAAAATTGGCAGCTTCATTTTAAATGTTGCAATAGCGCCTCACCTCCCGTCGGTAGACAACAATCAGTGTTGACGCTCCCACGTGCTGGACCGTTAAAACGCCTTTACTTTCTAATCCTGATGTGTCCACTGTCACCTGAGCGTCCACACGTCCAGTTTTTTGGCTATAAATGTCTTATGAGTGGCCTATAGATCAAGTGTGAAAAAGAAAACATGACAAGTTGGTGTCTTGGTGAGTGTTCGTGTGATTTCTGTGGTTATGATGAATTATATTTTAATAAAAACTCAAAAGTGTCAGGAAAACTGCCTTTGTATGCCGTTTATGTCGTGTCTTACTTTGGCCCCATTTCACGCATCGAGTCCACATGTTTAACCTCATCTCCAAAAAGAAATTGCAAATTATGTTTCCATCCACTGATGTTGTGCACATTTGATTAACAGCTGTTGGTGGCACTAATTCTCCAGCCGCGGGCCTTTAAATCTTTGCCAGAGACAAAGCCACAGCAAAGGGACGTAATTAAACATCACAATGGAGTCTCGTAAAATAGAAAGTAATGTGGGATTTTCTGTTGACTGGTGCTTATTTGAGAAGGGTTAGTCAGGTTTTGCTCCACACTTAGATGCAACTATTTTCTGTCTTTGAAGTCCTTTAATCTTTGTTTTCTATTATTATATATATATATATATATATATATATATATATATCGTTATTTATTTGTTTGTTTCTATTGCATTTTCTCACATTAACGCTTATTTTAAACGTGATCGTGGCGGTTTGGTCACTTTACAAGCGAGATTTTTTTCATGTGCACATTTTACAGTGTACATAAGAGGTGCATATGGGTTGCAGGTGTGCATTATTGACTGATTCAATGACAGGTGTGAGTGTTAAAGTGGATCCTGATGTGGAGCTAATGGCCCAAAAGATCAGCCCAGCTCCAGTGGACTTCACCTGAACCACTCGCAGCCTGCTTTTCTTTAGATAAACCTTTATAATAGTTAGTTTTCTGTGTTGCTTGTTGCTTAGGAGTTGGGAAAATGAAGTGCCCAGGTTTTCCTCTCGGCCTGGTTGTAACACCATCATTTAAAGCTGCCATCCGCAGTGTCATCTTTTGACTAACCACCTATTAGTAGTAATTTCATGACAAGTTCAGTGAGGGATGGGATCATTTAATCACAGACTAACAGCCTAAAATCAGTAGAGAGGAACGCCTTTTCCTGATTGGATAAAAAGAAAAACCTTTTCCTCGACTTAAGTACCCTGAGACTGAAAGACTGTCTAGATCAGTGTCTCCCAAACTTGAACATTTCTGGACAATTATTTTACATTATTATTATTTAGATTATTTTACAGGCATGCCAGAATCAAAAAAAAGCCTTTACTGTCATTGTATATAGGAACACCATGAAATTAGTTGTGACCCTCAAATGATCAAAGGACAAGGGCAGCCGGTGATCGTTTCTGCAGGCAGTACGACTGTTACTGTATGCAGAGCAGTGCAGCGCAGCCTGTAAGTACGCTCTCTGTAAAATGAATTGCTTAACAAAGCATTTCAAACGAAGAGATGCTTGGAAAATGTATTAAAACTTGTTTTTATGCGCCTCATTTAAACCATATGTACATGAATATGAAGTAAAATGTTGGGGAAAATTATCCAAAATAAAAAAAATATCCATCCAGACTTTGGGAAGCTCAGCTCTAGACCAGTGATAGCTGTGAGAATGTCAAGCTGTGAAACATATATTTCCACCAAAGCATCTCGTAAAAAGAGAGATTCTTACTCGTCATTCCAACATCTATCAGTCTACTCATGCATCTCGTTAATCACAGACACTAGACTGCATATTTCCTTCATATTTCTTGTTATCCTGTATGTTTCTTGTTACTGTGTGTACTGCATCTCCTTAAGTGCTGTACTGTATTGTATTATGTTGTGCAGCTGTTGCGCTCAAGAAAGTTTCCCCTGCGGGGACAATAAAGTATGTTTGATTTGATGTCTCTATAAGAAAGTCTTTTTTTTTTATATTATTCCTAGTAACAGTGCAGCGCGTGGTATTTGAAATACTTTGGAAATGTTTTTTCCAGCACTGGCGTTCTGTGTGGGCAGCTTCCACAATCGTCAGGAATAAAAATAACTGTATGCCATGAAAAACTATTTAAAAATAAGACGCACTCTGTGCTGCTGTTCAGGGTTTTTAATTTGAAGAAACTTCACGGGTAACCAATCAATCAATCAATCACATCGGCAAGTGCACTTCACTTATCACATTCACAGTTTTGTGACACAAGTAAACAGGTGCATGAGATTGCGTTCACCATTTCACCAGTGTCTACATGGACTTTTCTGCAGGGAAAAAGGCTGGGGATGATCATCATGTGGGCACTTGAGACAGAAACGCAACAAGTCTGATTTCTTTTCCAAGCGCAAGCCACTGGCTTGTTATTTGTTTGCTGTGTTTTACAGAAAAAAAAAAAGAAAATTAAAAGGTAAAGACACGTATTTTCTGCAGCATATCATCAAGCCAGCAAGAACAAAAAAAAAAAAAAAAGAACATTAAGGGAGTGATTGTTTCCTGTAGATAATGGTTTAGATCACACCCTCCGACGCAGGAGGCCATTTCATGATTAAAACTCTGCCTTTCTGGGAAATATAGCTATGATAAAAAGGTGATATGATAAAAACACATTACACACACCGATATTGCACCTTTGAAACAGGAAAGAAAAACATGGTCTTTAGAGCCAGACCGGCCTGACAGACATGACACAGTTAATGGGAGAAACATGGAAGAGACAGGACTGTTTCCTGCTGACTCGACGGCAAACCTGTCTTGACATGCAGGGATATAACTGTTTACACTGACACTGTAACTGCTGGACGTGTCCATTTTAACGGGAGTGCAGCCTCTTGTGGTTTTTCCTGTTGTTCCTGATGAAACCTGACCAAACACAAACACAACAGATCCCGATTCACTGAAATGTTGCCAATTCATCCAGGGTGGATTAGTGGAACACGCTCCGGGGTAAAAGACTTTGTGGAGACTGGAAACTGTTACAGTGGTTCACAGCATTTGGAGAGCTACACTGTTCTGCAGGCTCAGTGAACGACTGACGGCCGCGCGCAAGCGTCCATGTCTCGGCTTTAATTGGGACAGTCCCATTCAGCAGAGCTGAAGCTTTACACAAGTATAAAGCTAAGGTCTGTTATTTGTTCCTGAAATCCTCTTCACATTCTGAGACCATTCGATAAATAAGAATGTCTGACAAAGCAAACACGAGCCATGTTTTCAGTCAGCCCAAATGACATCATTGGCTGTCACTGACCGACCCACCGAACACTTCCTGCCCATGCTCTCCCAGTGTCGACAAACCAGGTGACGGACTGGGAACCTGAGTGGACGATTACACTAATCCACGGCGCCGATTTTTTGACAACCCTCTTATATTCTATGATTGACTAAATACAGAGGAGACTGCACCGACACTGATATTTGGTTTAAAGGTATACTGTTTCTTAAAAGGTCAAGATATCCAAACCATCTTGACCTTGCCATCATCGCCAAAGGAGGTGACATTTTCGAGCCGTGATATTTTCGCTTAAGGTTATCAGAATCTCATGTTTAACTGTCACCAGGGTTGAAAACGCCCTAATTCGACCCACCCTGTGTCTGTATCAGGTCCCTTTTCACTGGGAAACCCCAAGACTCTTCAAAGCTATCAAAGCCACCGCTGAAGACAAAAGCCAGAAGTTAGCGAGCGCCCAAATCAAGTCACGGACAAGTGGCAGAGAAAGCACAGCCAAAATACAAGTTCCACTGCAGGCTAGTTTCAGTGTTCTGGGGGCGGGGCTTTGACAAGAGGGCTGATGGCAGAGGGCGGGGCATATCTGCTGCATGTTTTCAAAGCAAAGCCCAGAGATTCACTCCACTCCCACAAGCATCAGGAAGCTTCTTGTAACCAAAAAGGATGTTGTTATATCTTCATATGATTATCATGCTCTGGCTGGTTTGTTCTTTCGTGCTGCTATGGTGGCACAAAATGGCGGCCTGTGTAAAGGGCTCTTGCCTTAAGTACATAGAAGAGCTTCATTTTGGGGCTCTACATGCAATTGAGAGTTTAAATGAGTTGTACATGACTTGTTACCATTATGGTGTATTTTTTCTACATAAAACCGTCCTGAATGATACACACTGGACCTTTAAATGCAATGTTTTAATCCCTAAGGTCTATTTTTTGTTTTTTTCTGTGTGAATGTGTTTCAGCAAAGCCAGAACAATGTGAAAATGTCCAAATACTCAGCAGTCTGGGCCATATTTGTTGTGGTAATCAGAGAAGGGCGAAGCGTTGTTTTGAAAGTTTGACCTGAAAAAATATCCAACTGGGAATGAACCAAGAACTAGTGTAATCTAAACACATGTGGCAGAAAAAATAATTATGTTTCCTCCCAAAATGGGAAAGTGTTGTTCATGCACTTCAATGACAGCAATTTGACAACAGTTAGTTTTATGTTTCTCGTATTAGCTCTCTAAAACGAAAACAATTGTGAAATGTACTACTAAGCGTAGGGGAAACAGACAAAGCTAAAATCACAACGAACAAAAGTCAGGTTATTGAGTTCAAAAGTAGATTTCCACAGGAATTTTTCTGGTAAGACTGTTCCTCTCATCATTTATCACTGGAAGTTTTACTCATATTTAAGGCCGAATCTCATACTGTCCTACAACTGAGCATGGTTCTGCATGTTCTGCTGAGTCACTCAAACCACAGTTTCTACTTTGCCTGTAATTAGTACAAATTTAGTTCTTTTACTAAACCTTGCAGCAATTTTCTTTTGGGAATTTACAGCTCTGGAAAAAATGCATTTCATATGCTAATCTTTAGCTATTCACATTATATACTAAATTGGACCCAATTCATATGCAAGTCAAATGTCCTTTCCTCATTTTCCTCTGAAACAACTTTTTTTTTCCTTCAGACACAGAACACGTCAACAGTCTGATTTAACTACTTAGGCAGAATCTTTTAACAATTTCAAAAAGATAATGCTTGTGCTTTTCTCTTTAATGAAACGATGGAGTAAACACTGACTCTATGCTTATGACAAGCAGTTAAAAGCAGAACTTTGCAAGTCTGGTTGCCGTTTTCTCTTCACAGCACCCCCCTACAGTTTTGGAGTACATATTTTTACAACAGCATCGTAAACATCCGTCCATCGTCTTTATCCTCACTGTCATAAAAAAATCCTGCTTAAAGACCCTGAAAGTATAAAAACAGCCTTTTTTTTAAAAAAAATCCAACTCCATCTTCTTCCTACATCACCCACAATGCAACTCACCCATCGAAAAGCTGATGTAGCAGAGGGTTTTCTGGTGCTTTTTAATGAACAATGTCTCTGTTTGTTGCGGCAGATATGTCTCCAGTGCAGCTCATTAATAAACAGCTTCCTACATTAACGTCTGTGCTATTAGCATAAATGCACTGACATGTGCTGAACGGGGTCGTTCAGTGCAGCGGAAGATTACTGGATGTGGATTAACCCCTTCCTGTTCTTGCCAACAAGGGGAGCTCAGAGCAGGACTAATGCTGGGCTGGACCCGGCCCTGACCACAGCTATGCAGCTGTTTGTTCAGCCAACCTGCAAGGAGCTAAATACAGACAGTGATAGTGGAGGGATGGCGACACATTTTTACTACAGGATTTCCTATAAGTGATATGAAGGTAGTGTCAATGAAAGCTGTAAAAAAAAAAAAAAATTTAGGGTTCAATAAGAGAAAGTGTGTAATGCGATAAGTGTAGAGGTGCTTGGAATATTTGGATTTGGCATCAGTTTATGTGCAAAAGCCAAGACAGCGAGAAGCTTTCCGTACAAGTCAATATTTACTAGGAAAGAAAAGAAAAACTCCTCACATTTCAATTCATTTTCACAAAATGAGGAGCACCAAATCCATAATAAATACTTCATGCTCTGACACACATAAATTAAGGCCTTACAGAGAAATATCTCTAGTGCTATAGGTGCTCTGAAACGGTGTGCTGCATTCAGGTTCACAGTCGGCACATTCACCTCTGCGCCCGTGAGAGAGGAGAACCTGCTCCTCTGAGGTGAATGTATAGCACGGGTGGGGGATGGGGGGGGGGGGGGGGGGGGGGGAAAAGGATGGGGGGGGGGGGGGGGGGGGGGGGGGCATAGGAAAAGTTTTTTTCCCCTATTTTTAACTGTGGTTTGCACCACAGTAAAAGGTAAGTAAGGCACATTACAACAACTCCGCAGCCACATTTAACACATACACACAAAAAAAAGTCAAAGAAAGATTTGCTCAATATGACAACCTAACTTCTAGGCAAGAAAAGAAAACAAGTAAATAAATACTGAAATCTAACTGAAGATCCAGCCCTGATGGAAAGGGCCTGTTGACAAGTTAATGATTTAACTGCACACTGCGGGAACACACTGTCTGGATTCTGCTCTGCTACACATCATTACAAGACACTGGCAGTAAATGTGACATATTCTTGGTAGATTTCAGCACAAACGGTGTCTCTCTTCCCTCCCAGTAAGAAATTTACTTCCATTTACCAGAGAAACAATTCAAGTTTGTTTTCTGCAGTCAAGACTTTTTTTGGGAGGGGAAATAGTAGTGACAAGTCTGTGATAGACCACAAAGTGCAAAGACATTATTACCGAATTTTGATGTGATCCATCCATGTCCTTCATTCTCTGCCAATCACCGAGTCCTGAGATACTCTGGTGTGGAGTAGTTGAAGAGCAGGAAGTCCATGCGATACAGGTTGAACAGCTTCTTCTGGTAGAAAGGACTGATTTGCTTAAAAAAGTGTGCGGCCATGTTGCCATCTGTCCTGGTACTCTTACCAGATGTTGGGAATTTAAGCATCCCCTCCACTCCGGCTAACCTGAGCACAGCCTGAGTGTCGGGCTCCAGAGTCTCGTACTTCCCCACTACATCGTAGTGGATCAGACATGGATGGCAGAGGGAGTGCACCCGTTCCCAGTGCTCATTCAAAGGTTCCTCCCGTTGGGTCCGAGGGTCCACAAGATACTGGACAAACTCGTGGAAAGAAACATTATCCCCTTTCTGCAGTGCTTCGGGCTCCGGGTTGGGCCGATGCCGGCGGATGATCTTGGTTCCGTAACGCTTGTGGAAAGCGGTGTTGTAACGGCGCGTGAACTTGTTCCGGTAGGCGGACACCAAACGCTCAAAGGGCTCCCGCACGAAGATGAATTTGAGGTAGCTGCGAAGCCGATGATTGATCTCTGGGACTGAGAACTCAGAAAGTGTGCGGAGGTTACCAGCTACGTGTGCCTCATTGGCAGGGATCGCGAGGGGGTCGGTGTAGCGACCATCACTAGTGAGGACCATAAGGACACGCTTCCAGTTTGTGCAGGCTACCTGAAAGTCAAAGTTCAATGCTGTGTCACCCTAGGACTATTACATGGTTTTTATAGGTTTTGTTCTTCAGCTTCATGATTCTCAGGCAAGTTCAACATTAATAATTCAATATCAATAATCATCTGAATAGCAATTCAGTATAAAGCATATCCACTGTATATAATTTATATGCATTATTAAAACACACCCATATCAAATGGTTGAAGTAACACACTTTAAGGTATAACAATGTGAATATTTTGCAAATATATGAATTGATTCTCTATTTAACAAGTGCTTTTTTCTGCCATTAAGTGCATTCTTTAACTATCACTCAAGAGCAAAAAAACGGTCTTCAAGTATCTGAGATCAACTCATTTTTATAACGATAATCTTCTTGGCCATTTTGCTACATTAAAAAAAAAACTCAGCAACATTTGACTGTGCTGTCGATGATGATTGATCACTTCCAAATCTAAAGCTGACCTCACTTTAGCATTTTTCTTGACCATTGCTGGGAATTTGAATCTGGCAGCTTGAGTCTCTGACTCTGATTAAATGTTACACTTCTCACATCTTCCCCTCATACAAACCAATGAGCCATGCTTTAAGGAAGCAGCTTTTATAGCTTTTATAGCTTCTAAGCAGACGTTTGAGCAAACCATATATTTTGGCCTGGAGGTGGTGATGATGATGATTCTTGTAAACTGTCATGTAATGATGAATATTACTGTCTGCTCATGGTTAACTTTGAGGAGAATGAGTGTTGTTTTAGACTCAAACTGTAGCTGTAGCTACAATAACTGAGTTCCATTTGTAATTAGAAATCAGACCTGTACCTCCACCTCCCCCACAGTCCTCTGCCTTCCCCCACAAGGTCTGAAAACACTCTGGTTTGGAATTCAAGCTGCAACTCCTCATGTAATGGTAACCAACCTTGGGTACGTAGCAGTAAATAAGGCTGTGTTTATCATCCACAATGAGGTGTTTGAGATCCTCAGGCGAGAGCACCCGGCGCTTCCTCGTGTGGCTCAGACACGCCTGCTCCAACAGCTCCCTGCGACCTTGGAGGGACCTCTGAGCTGCCAACAGCTCCAGCTGCTTGTGATGAGGACGATGTAGTGGTGATGAACAGAGAGCGAAAGAAGGAAAAACAGAAACTTAAAACTTAAAAAAAAAAAAAAACTGCTGTAGACAAGTGGATTTCTAGAGAGTTGGATACAAAAAAATATCCATATCAAATGGTCTGTGATGTTTAAAATATATTAAACTTGCACTTTCCCCACTGAAGCCGAAAAAAAGAACCCATAAATCCTTTCAAAACCTGCTCAGACCTCTGCTGACTTTTTATTATGATGGCCACATGTATCCGGCACCGTGTTGCCTGTTTATCCAAAGCGAAAACCACAGTGGGAAATGTTTGATCACCTTGAATGACTTTGACAGATTGTATCCAACACTGTATAACAATAGGCATCATTAGATAACTGTTATTGAATATACTATCACCCTTAGAGTTTATGACCTACTGCTGCAAAACTGAGAAATTCTGGATCAGTTTTCAATTTTGTCTCTTCCAATGTCAACATCTGCTTCACAGGAAATTTAATATATGAGTTTAACATTTCATTTCTCTTTTAGATGTTGGTTTTGTGTACAAAGCAGATAAACATGATGTTAATTAGTGACTTACAGGTCCCGTAAACCTGGATTTGCTGGCAAAAGCAGTCACAAGCTACAGATAATATGAGAGACAAAACGAAAAAAGTATATTTCCCCACATTTCAAATATGTCGTGCATGTGGATAGACCAGTGCAGAGCAGTAGCACATCGTCAAATGCAGTCAAGCTTAAAAAAATTATTCAGTCAGACCACAAATAAGACAACCAGGATGTGGCGTCCAAAAACCCACTAAGTGAAAACAACAATTGGTAAAAACTGCCTGTTTTAAACCCCTGCGTAGGATCGATGCAAAGTCTGTGCCGTGATGATTATGACAGCTGAAGTGGGGAAACAGAAGGAAAAATTCCTGTTTATTACATTTGTTGTGATCTATGTCACATTATTGATTCAACACCAATACATGTTTCAGGTGTTTGTGTCTGCAATATAGCATGGCCCATGCACTACCTGAAAATAACCCAAAAATAACAGGAATTTGGGGTTTTATTTTGCGTGTCCAAACCTGACTGCAGCCTTATGCAGTTAAAGTGAGCTGCTGTCCATTTGTTAACATCGTTACTGCTCGATGTTAACAAATGATTCCCTGATTACAGACACGCTGTATGTCAATACGCTCATAAAAGTTTTGGGGGAGCTTTTTTATCTTAATTTGATTTGATTTTTTATCTTAATTTGATTGAACAGAACAGTGTGAAAGTGGGGAGAAAGAGGAGAGCAGACATGCAGTAAATAACTCTAAGTGGAATCAAATCAGAGTTGCTGAAAGGGGCCGTGGCCCTGGAGATCTCAGCTCTACCCACTGAGCCAACTAGTGCCCCATGTGACCACCTTTGATCCAAACACAATTATTATTTAAGTAGTCCTCATGAAGACCAAAAAAATGATCCTAATGAGGTAGAACTTAATTTTTAAGGACCTATTTAAGTATAGGGCTAAAATTTGTGGTTAGGTTAAGGTTAGGGTTTCACTTTTAATGGCTAAGGTTAGGGATAATGAACTGTTTAGGTTGTCCAAATGAATAAGCCAGTATGTGTGTGTGTGTGTGTGTGTGTGTGTGTGTTCTCACCTGGTCTCCATTGTAGAGTGTCTGCAGTGGACTTCTCCTGCTTTTCCCTGGTCTGCTGTCAGTCTTCACACCAGGTTCTACAGTTCAACAGGAGACAATTCAAATCCACATTATTCTCAGCTCTGCAGCAAATTTAAATTTGAATGTGTTTGAAGTGTCATCTTTATTAAACACATCTCAGTTCTGGTGTATTTTTTGCAGCGTATGTCAACAAAGAGCAGACGTTTGCAGAATGGCTGCTTTGTTGAATTTATCACAATTGATTTAAATCTGAAAACTTCACTGTTGTTTTTGCACAAACCTACTGTTTGTCATTACAACTCCAGTGTCTATTAGTCTGTGTGAACATGTACTAAGCCAGTACTGAATCTGAATCCAACCTGAACCTGATTTAGATAATGACTTTGTTACCCTGATATGGTACTACTGTTACTGTTTGCATGTTTTCTCTGTAAACAGACTTTTGCAGCATAATGTCAATACGTGTACATAAAATTAGCAAGTGTAACAGAACCCAGCAAATACAGTAATTTCAAATATCTGATCCAAGAGGCTCAGTTATCCATGCTTTACTGTCTATTAAAGAATTCAATAGTCTTCTACAGTTTTATGAAATCTATATACACTTCTATAATCTTATCACAGTCCAAAAAAGGAGTTATAGGAAAAGTCAGTCAGACAAACATTTCCAGCCCTTCTCTGCCTTTGTCATGACGTGATCCTTCTCATAAAACAATGACTTTTAACCTATAAATTCAATAGAAACTGTGTGTTCCTCTGAAACCCTTCTCCTCCTCCTTTCACTCTTCTTTATCTCGCCTTTTAATGTGGCTTTAAGTCATAACTGTAGCAGACTCTACAAAACAAAGCACATTTGGACAGCACACACTACCTAACATTGCACAAGCAAATAAGAATAAATGTGCATCTAATTAGCTTTGGGTCTAAACAAAGATAACTACTACAGGCTCTACTGGACTGAAGAAGTGACAAACATCTGGATGCAGACCTTGTTGTATATTCTCTTCCTCCCTCCCCCAGCCTTTACAAACACATCTTTCCTCTCCTTCCCACTCCCACTCCCATCCCCCTTCTCTCCAGGCCTGTTGGTGTCTGCAGCTAATGGTACAGAGTGATTTGTTTTGCACATGTGGCTTGCTTTACATCTTAACACAAAGCTGGAGCAGTGAGATGGGGGAAGGTGATTAAATGTAGATATCGGCATTGGGGGGACTATTTGCGGAGGTAGCACATGGAAATATGAGGACACTATCATATGGAAAGCATATCAGCTGCCACTGAGAGACAAAGCTGAAGAAATGTCCCATGAAAGGACTGGAAAGGAGACGGAGACAGAGACAGATGTTGCTTGCGTGTCTCCTCTTTCTGCTGGGCTGACAGCACACAAACACAGTATAGATATCACCAGAAACTTAATGCACCAATTCTGGGTCAATACTATCAGTGCCAATAGTCAATACTGATACCTTTGGCAGAAACACAATGACACTCAACTTCATTTTAGCCTCTAACTTGTATACCTACTCAATCAGCAAAATGTTTTCAGTAGAGGCTGCAATTACCAATAATTTTCATACAAGATTAATCCGTTATTTTCATGATCAATGAATTAGTTGTGTGGTCCATAAAATGTTAGAAAACTTCAATGTTCCCAAACCAATGTTCCCAAATCAATGTTTCCCAAACCTCAAAACGATAATGTTCTCAAATGTCTTGTTTTGTCCACAAACCTAAATAATTCAGTTTTAATGATTTCTGTGTTAAACAGAGGGGAACAAATGGTAAATATTCTCATTTAAGAAGCTAAAAAATCAGATAGCTTGTTTTAGTTAGTAAAAAACATTATTTTCAGTATATGCAGCACAAATAAATACCACCTGTTTCAGCAAATGCCATCTTATTTGTGTTCATTTAAAGGCTGATGACAGTCAACAGGTTTAATATACCGCAGATAAATTCCTGCATGCTTACCATAAACCTCAGTAGTGATTTAGCATCAAGCTCTAAATCATAACAGAGGAAGAGGAAGAAGAAGAAGAAGAAGCCAAGAAAGGGGAACAATCACAGTGCTGGCAAGTCAGCAAACAAAAGGACCATGAGAGGATCTGAGATAGACAGTGAGGCTGAGAGTGTTGTGATACAGCCTAACTGTCCCTCTTCTGCCTGAGCATGCATGAATCACCAATCCAAATCCTCAACTTCCTGCAAATAAATCTGTGCCACATCATCTGTACACACAGAGATAGTCATCTAAACCCTGCTGGACCATGCTCAAAGTCTTCATTTGATGGGTTTGAAATCCACTTCTTAGGCTGCACTGGGTATAGAACAAGGTACACTGTATTTATATACTATACTACAAATCACAGCAGCTTTTAGGATGAAGTTGTAGATAGATAGAAACACAAGAATTGTCCACAGGAGGAGGTGGGGTGTCTTGCTCATTGGCCCTACCATTCACATCTGATGCACATAGTAAACTCAAGAGGCTTTCTCAGGAAACTGGAAAGTAGGTCAAGAGTCTCTGTTCATATCACAGGTTTAGAGGGGTGGTTTTCAAGTGTAAACACTATATGATGGGGTAGAATTGTAAAAATAAAATGTCATCCATACTGATAGCTCGAGAGGACGAAGGGAACAGCGGTGTATAGGGGTTAATAATCACCTAAAGTCACCATAAAGGTACATAAAAACCTGAATGATCTTAAGAGATAAACTGGCTAAATAATATCAGTCTACTTAATTGACATTATATATGTACATAGAGTATGGTTTACAATTAGTTAAGAGTACTGCATGATTTTCTTCATGTTTATGTCTCATAAATACATCAAGATGAGTTAGTAGCTTCCTTTGAATCAAATCATAAACGCACTTTTATCATTCCCCCTTTCAGCTTTCAAAGAACTATTTTTTTAAATTATTTTTATGGATGTTATGAGTGTTGTAGTGCTTTTACTCCAATCCAAACACCCATTAAAAAACACATAGGGAAATCCAGCCAGTGAGAGCATGTCAAGTGTGAATTCACATCCTGTCTGGAGTATGATCTGTATGATCTGTACAGTATATTTTACTGAAGAATTGAAAGTCATGTTTTTCATACTATAAGTGTTTGGGAAATTGCCATCACTACATGACCATGTTCTATTTAAACCATAGTGCTTGACTAGCTCCTAGAAATCCCCCCAAAAAAGAAAGAATAAAATTCACCAAATTTTAGTACTTTTAGCCTCGTGAGTGGTATGAGTAAAGGGATGGTAATGAAGATCAGACCAGACTGGAAATCCACCATGTCGCTCCAGGCAGAAATATTTCAACTGCAAGTCAGTATGCTGTTAAATGTATACAGACATTCATGAACCCCAGAAAATGATAATGATCCTCTGACTATTTCTCAACTACCAGATGATCCAGGATTACAATAGTATATATCACAAGAATTATTCAATAAACTGGCACATTTTGTTTTCTAGGTTCATCATCATCTCAGTGTTTATGTCCTGATTTATGATCTAATGCTTTAAAAGGATTAGCATTCTTTTGAGCTTTCTGTAAGTGCAGCTGTAAAGAAGGTGTACACATCTGACACATCTCATACATCAGGGTGTCAGCTTGTTGAGAGAGGGGTGAAGTTCTTGTGCCTTGCTCTGTCCTGAAGAAAGAATTGCTTTCTGACATGCTACTACTGTACATGTGTAGTTCTGTAACGTTATAAAGCTTACCATAAAATTGAATTTTTCCTGAACCGTTCTCTTAAAGCTTAAGAGTGTAAAACTAAAGGTCTTTATGTCGCCTGACCTTCACAAGACATCAGCCAGCTGAGTTTCTTTTCCATTAGGAACATCATGTTTTGCTGTGAATTAAAAGGTACAATGAGAACCAAACCTTTTTACCCTTTAAAGTCCATAAAGGTTTTTAACTAAACTCACATTATAAATGATTTGGCTGTTCAAATGTGTATACATACTCCTCTTTCCTCTCTATCGGCATTAACCACACCACGTGTGCGCTATCAGATTTGCCAGAAAACCACTACTTCCTCTCAAGTCTCCAGGAAGTGACACAACTGACAGTTAAATAAGAGCAAAAGAGGCCTCAGTCTAAAACATTCACAAACAGAGCCATTTTAAACCTGACTCTGTGTACTTGAACCGTCTGCCAGGCGTGTGAGGCTGCACTGATGTTATATTCCCTGACAAACAATAGTCCATTATTACTGCTATCGTTATAAACAGACAGCACTCTCGAATCAGTTGACATAAAGGCAGTGACAGTAAATGTTAAAACAATTCTGTTTACTAACATTCGCCTCTGTCGGCCGAATATATCAAAACTTTGAAGGGCTTTAAGAGTTGAAGACAAATCTCCGGCTGCCGCTGAACAATCTCTTATTTTGAAAAACCTCCTCGTCACATTAAAGAGCAGAGAGTATCATATGACATCTATACTGTAAAACTGCACTTTGCACCGTGTTTCAAAGGAAGCCCTGTCTCTATGATGGCCACGTGATGGAAGTTTCCATGAGATGAAACAAAACCAAAAAAGGTTTCAGAATATAACAGAAAATTGACTAAAAGAGAAAACAGGACAAAAATGACACAACAGAAATCAGGAGACAGAGGGATTAGTGGGAGGAACATGTCGCCACACTTACTGTGTTTGTCTGGTATGACAAACCTTACTGTTTAAGAGTAACACCATTCTGACGTTATAAGCTGCAGATGGTGGTGATTAGGAGGACAAAAGATTGGATAACTTTGCCTTCAGTGATATTCTATAGTCATGGGAAAAGCACTTCCTTCTTATACCTTCCTGATGTTTACGTACAGTATTCCTTAAAATGGGTTAAAAATGCAAGAGGAACATGGTTGCAGTAGATTAATGGGGTACTTACAATGTCAAGCAGGTAATTTCTCATGTCAAAAAGTATGTCCAGTTAACTCAGCTCTCTCCACACCGTTAAAGGGTTTAGTTTGACTTTGACTTCCTTTAGGTTAGACATTAGGGTAGGGAGGTCCCCCTAAGTGAGTGAGGCCCTAACATACATGGGTTATTATTCACAATTGTGTAAACACAGCAAAAATGTACAGGGCTGGGAAAAGAGAAGCAGGGATTAAATGACACATATCATGTTTTTAGTTGGACAAAACCTGCCCTTGGGTATTGGGGCCAGTGGGGTATTATTTCAATCAATAAATATACTGTTGTAACAAGTATTAAGAATTATTATAATTACTAGTGGTAGTAGGTATGACTCCATACCGTACCAAAATCACAACCTTGAGTATCTGCTGATACCAATATCAATCCAATATATTCTTATTATAAAATTATATTTCTGATATTTTTTGCTTTTTCTTTTTCTACTTTTAACTTCCTCACAGCTCTCTCTCTGTGAGTTAGCATGTGAATGCCAAGGAACGAAGATCTAATAGTTATTTAAATACTAGTTTCAGAAGTTCTGGGAATGGCTTGTATGAGCATTTGCTTTTTCATATACAGTACAGTACAGCCCCTCCAGACAAGTCCTGACTTCAGTCGACCCAGCTGTGCCTATTTCCTGAAGCATGCTCTCCTACGCTTTTAGGAGTGTGTGACTCCCTTATACCTAAACCAAAAGAGAACAAATACATCACTGCTTGGGTCTGACAGAAAACGAGACAATCAGAACCAATGCTACTAGTGCAACATAAGTCAGACCAGACAATGAAGCAAGGGAATCACAACATCATCTTCAGCTGCTTAAAAAAAAGGCCCGCAGCTCTTGTCATTGTATACACATGCAAATCCATTTATGCCGTCTTTACAAAATAAAAAAAAGACTGTTGGTGAAGAAATAGGATTTAGAGATGAACAAGAAATAGCATGTTTGGTATATTAAAAAAATACACTACATAAAAAAATACATCCTACAACATGAGCCTGCAGAGGGAGCATGTTGTGGAAAGTATGAGCTGAAGACACAACATCACACACATGGCTTTGAAACTGTGTGCATTCATGTCATATATATACTACGAGAATACTTCAAAAAAGTTCTTCACCCAGAAAATGTCACAGGAGATAGGTTGTTCTAGTGGTATTTTTCAACATTTAATGTTTACTGCACTTTGTTCCACAGATGTTCAAGCTTTGCTACCCCTTTTGTGGCAGAAGGTCAAATCTTGAGCCTCCAGATACTTCTCTCATCACTGAACAGTTCAGCATTTGGCTGCTCTTTGCCACTGCCATCATCATGTCAGCTTTTTGGTTTCTCTTTCACCTTCTGATGTTAAAGGGCATCACTTGCGAAGATAAACATTTTAGTTTTTGTGGAAAGTAATGTTAGGCTTTATTATACAGTTGTGCCAGAAAATGAGAGTTACGCCCCGTGTTTCCGGGTGAGGCCGCGAATTTATTGAAGTACTGAAGTAGTAACACTGATGTGTCCAATTACAGGATTATAGTGTATATAATAATGGTATGAATATGGGTGAGCAAGTGTGTTTTTGTGTAAATACATGCCTTCACTGACAAAGATCACAGTGTGTGTTTGTGTGTCTACAGTAGGATTAGCTGTGAATTGTGCACAGACTCCGTGTGTGGGCACAAAAAAGAAAAAAAAAAAAATTCAGAGCAGGCCTTGATGTTACATCTGCTTGAGTTTGTGATGTGCCAGAGAAACCACCACAGCACTAGTGATGTCTCGCGAAAAACAAACCTCAAAAACCTGCCAGTCATCTAGGGCAGTTGATTTTTCACAACTCAACCAAAATTTGGACAGTATATAACAGTTGTGCAAACTCTAAGGAAATCAGAAGCACTGTGACTAAATGTGTCATTCAGTTGCCTGCAGGTGGTTTGGCCTGTAGATAAGATAATTCACTATTGTTCCTCAGAGCTGGGAATGTGACACAAAAGTTTTCCCACCCTATCCTATATATGAAGTCATGTTCAGCTGCCTACCAAATGAAGTGCAAGTGTGAACGGGTGAATGTAAAGCACGTACCATGAGTGTGAAAACAAAAACTTCACCAGAAGCAAACCTTAGTCAAGCTGTGGCTGTGGTCAGGATCAGCATCTGCAAGTTCTTTTTGGACTCCATGCCACAAAGCTGAAACTCTAAAAAGGGTGACAGTTCTACCACAGTATTACAGGTTAATAAGGGTATCAAAAAAAGTAGGAACTGGAGAAGTGAAACTGTCTGAGTGCACTGTCTGATTATGGTTCTGGTGTGACACGTCCTGATGCCGGATTGGGCATTGGCAAGTACACAAAACCTGCACACCAATCCACTAACATGTCTTTAAAGTGTGTCAGTTACACCCAGATACAACTATAATCTTCTTTTCCCAGAAATCAAGTCATCTTCATTGCTCCAAATCGGCAGTTGCACCACACTGTCTGCTGGTGAATACTATTTTTAGAAGAGCAAAGCGTACGTGATTTCTGGTAGTGTTTCATTAGCCAGAGTCAGCTAAAATGTCAGCAATTTGGCAATAGTTCACTCTGTTAGAGTTCCTGGAGTGATACAGCAACGTGTAACACATGCAAGATACAAAAAAACTTAATATTTTATTCAGAACTGTAGGTGCAAATTGACAGGTTTTAAAGACATTGCTATTTATTTCTAGGCAAGGAAAGATAGTTTATGTTAAAAAGTTAAGATCCTAGGATTTAGTGCTAAAGGGGAGATGATAGAAAATTATTTCCCATGTCAAATTACAAGTGGGGATTCAATCCAGTCTTTTAAACTCTGACAATGCTATGCCATCCTTGACGATGTGAAGTGCACCGCCCTTCCACAAAGTTGCCTGCCATAGTAACACGAACGTAAACTCATCTGACACACACACAATGACACCATGCCACAGCACTGCTGAGTCAATGGGACCACATTAAAGACACAGAGGAAAAAAGAAAGTGGGTGTGCATCTCTATTTTTGTTTAAATTATGATGTATCTAATAAGAGAGGCTGAGTAGGAAACAGCACATGTTACAGAGACTTTTTTTTCTCCTGGGTTTTGAGAGGATTTTGTGGGTGCAGTGGGTTACACTTTACATTTGGAAAACCATGAATCAAACAAGTTGATAATCCTAGTTTAATCTCACTCATCTTCTACCATTTTATCCTCCGCATGAAGGTTGTGGTGGTGGGGGGGGGGGACTCTGGTGCCTAATCCCAGCAGCCACAGGGCGAAAGGTGGGGTACACCCTTGACAGGTTGCCAGTACATCGCAGGGCCACACAGAGAGACAAACAACCATCCACTCTCACATTAACACCTATGGGCAATTTAGAGTGTCCAATTGGCCTAATCCCCACATCTGCAAGTTTTTGGAAGCCGGAGAACCTGGAGAAAACCCATGCACATGGAGAGAACATGCAAACTCAATGCAGAAAGGCTCTTGTTCTGACTGGGTCATGAACCCGGGTGTTCTTGTTGCAAAGGAAGAAAGAATGCTTACTACTACACCAACCATGTGGCCCCTAGTTTAATCTGTAGTTTAAAAATGAAGATAAAGAATATTTCTGGGGTCTTAATAACTCTACAGTAGTATGAACAGGAGGCATAAAGGCATCTTTTTGAAACTGGCCTGTCACACCTGTCACTAAGCTACATTATCTCAATGTGAGCTATTTCCTTCTTCCATGACTAAAGCTCAAATAAGGAAACATCTGACGTTCCCTAATTTAAACACCTAAAATTAACAGAATAAATCTAATGAGTTTAAAACAACACAATGGACATGACTTGATTAGTTTCATGTTGGTTTCCTGAGAGCCAAACCAGTTTGGTACAGGAAGCCTGACAATGGCGGCACAACACTGTGCTGACTGAGCGTCCGGTATTAAACAGTGGGCTTAATTTGAGGATGTGGTTCTGTACAACAAATGGATTAGAAGCATGTGGGGGCATTTCAGATCTACAGAGAATGTGCTGTCATTTATTTATTTATGGGGGGGGGGGGGACTGAGAAAAAGGGGTCTGAGATCAAAAAACAGAAGAAGAATGGCAGAGTGATCCTGTCACAAAGTTGACATGCAGAAAGAAAAATAGTTTTTTAACATACATAAAGATTCATACAAGTCATTCATGTTTGCTGTACTAATTTAAAAAGCGCACATGGTAGAAACATAGAAACATCTGTTGTTTGGGGATGGAAAACTGTCCAAAGAAGAACACAAACTGTCCCAGAGTGTTTGTCTGTGTGGGAGAGTTTTCAGTTTAGTGTGATGTTTGTCTTGACTGCTGATTAAAGAAATGACATTAATGATGTCTATGGCTGGGTCCTTGTTACTTTTTCCTCAGAAGAGAGAGAGAGGAAAAAAAGATTGTTAGCCAAACATCTAGCGAGTTGGTCTCAAAGAAAAAATACAACATTTGATGTGTTGGCTGTGTCAAAGCAGGACGTCCAGCAATAAATCAATTCAATTTGAACTGGAGCCAAACATGAAACAGAGTCGACGATGTACATTTCTCAGTACAACAGAAAAAAATTGTGAGTGATGATACGATGTGCCCGAGAGAGAGCCGAAGTTAGAGGCTGAGACGGTGAGACTGGAGCAGGTGCAGTGGCCAGAGTTCAGAGTTTAAGAGGGAGCTGTGCAGAGGAAGAGAGTGACTCACTTTGATGCTGTTTCCATCAGCATCATGAGGAGTGGGCAGAAGCAGCGAGAGTATATATCCTTCATTTAAAGCTACACAATGTAGTTTTTTGCTTTCAGGATCCCCCTAAGGTTGGAAAACAGTACTGTCTGTCACAACTATCGTTAAACATACGCCGTGGTAACTTGCATTTGTTGACAAACCAACAATACAGGAGAACTCTAGCCATGTCTTTAACAAGTGTGTTAGCCACACTAGGGGGAAAAAAATGCTCCACTAAGTGAATATTTTTGATTTCTGAACACGAACAGGGAACGACATGACTTCAATAACACCACCTGACACAAAGTAAGCTCCAACGCGCTATGTTTAGTTTGTAAGTGAACAATGTCAACTTACTAGTTCAACAGTAGAGCCAAGTCACTATTACTCCGACATCCCCTGGCGTCTCGCAGAATCAGAATCTAACAAGGGTACTATTCAAACTGTTATTAGACAATAAGTTCAAAATATATTTGAAGACATTATTTGAAGGTTGAAATACTACATGGTGTCTCTTTAACATTAAAAAGCCAAAGAAATAAACCAGGTATTGGATGAAATGGTAATAACTGTATTTTAAGCATGTAATACAGATCGTAAACAGTAGATATTTTATTCTAGAGTGTGGTTACAGTGCAATGTCACTCTCCTTTAAAAGGCACAAACATCTCAACAGAAAGATTTTCATGAGCCCCAAAAAAAACCTGTGTGCAGCTTTATAGCCCCGAGTACCTCATATATATTTCAGGATATAGCATAAGAATATCAAGATATTATTTACAACCCATATCACTTCTAGTTGCCCAATATGAAAATGCAGATAATGCCCACAACTAAAATTATTGTTAAGACTTTCCAAGTCCCTAGAAGAGGTTTGTAAATACTGTTGCTTTCATCTTAGTTTGAATCTAAACTTGGGTGTGTTTTAGTCTGGACTGGTAGAAACCATTTAGAAATGACCTACACCAGAGATGTGGTGTAGGTAGGTTTTAAACCCACTCTGACTAGATACACAGTAATTAAGGAAGTCGTGTGCTTTGCTGTTGTGAACTTTTCTTCTCTGATGTGGCTTACATGGTTACTGAAAGACAAGCCTTAACAGGCCAGGCAGCGAATATATGCAGGAGTGGAGGAATCAATGGTGTGTTTCTTTAAGTTTCTACATATGTTCAGCATTTGGTGAGTAACTACTGTGGTTATGAACATGTGGCTGCTTGACGCAATTCAGGAGAAACTATCGGTGTAATAGGTTTTTTCTTTTTTTAAAGATATCTCATTCCTGATGATTATATTTCCTATATGACACATCTGCCTTAGTATATGCTGTGATGCACTTGCTTCCCCCATATTGAGAAATATTCTCATGAGTATGCGGGGCAGAGTTCATCTGATTATTTTTTCCATTTCAGCAAAAGCTCAGAGTGACCATCACTCCACACCATTCTTCTCTTTTTTTGCCAACCACATAAAAACCCCTCTTTTGTAAAACAAAAAGATTATCTTCCTCCCTCTCCTCAACGACCATGCGCCGCTTTGCATTTAAGCATGTATGGCTAGCACAAATCCATCACCTATCTTTTTTTTTTGTCTCACCCCCCACCCGACTCAGCCCTGACTTCTCTCCCTGCAAGGCTGCAGTCCCCCGAGGGCCAATCTGTCTTTCAATGTCCAGAGTGGGCTGAGCCCCGGGGAAACAAAGGGAGAGGAGAGGTAAGAGGAGGAGACCAGGGCTATGGGCAGAGGAATGCAGGAGGTCTACGGGTGGGGGGTTTTCAAAACATTCCACTGTTCACAGTAAGCTTATTCATACCTAATTTCATTCACATTTCATTATGTCTGTGCATATGCCCTCAGTTTCATGCAGGTACAGGAACATATACACGCACACCAATACTGCTGTACCATTAAAAACCATTGATGCACAACCCTCACGACGTTAAAGCCACATTTAAGCTACTGCCTTAAATCTGATTGTAATGCTACACTACAGATTACAGTACTTATTACTGCCATAATGTATGATAACCACGCAACATTAATCAATTATTAATCAATTACGAGATTCATCTTTATTTTGACGATAGATTCATCAGTTTGACTGTCCTTTTTAATAATCAAAGCAAGTTTCCTTGATTTTTCAGCTTTATCAGTGTGACTATTTTCTGGTTTCTTTAGCAGTGGATCGCAAAAGAAAAGTCACTAAGACTGAATAATTTTGATTTTTGGACAAAACAAGACTTCCAAGAATGTCATCATTCTGGATTTTTGGGAAACACCAATCAACATTTTTCAATGTTTTCTGACATTTTTTTTTTTCAATTAATCGGTTTATCGAGATAATCAAAAATGAAAAATGATGGATCGTTGCAGCCCTTCATTTATTTAATGTAATACACAATATACCTGTATATAGCAATAAGATATATATACACAAAGACTGTTTGAGCATTGCTAGATCTGCCTTATCACCACAATGAGAGAACAGGAAATGTAGACTGTTCCTGATCCTAAATTTGTTTGGAGGGAACATAATCTACCATATAGGTAAATAACTGCTTTTGTTGGTTTGGTTATATAAATTTTTTTTCATAAATGACAGCCTACCTAATTGTCCCTTTATATAATTTGCTGGCTACTTGAGCAAAGACATAAGAAGAAAACTGCAAGGACACATATTAGGAGAAGAATTTAAACATTTGAATTGACATTTAACTTTCATTTCAGTATTTATTTTAATGGGGGAGGGGCGGGGGCTGAGCAGGTTATTTCCAAGTTAGGTTGGAAATAATGCATTTCATTTTTTTTTACAGTGTTTGTATTGTCTACTCACTGTTTGTCTCGATGATCAACGAATATAGCATGCTTTATTACCATCATACAGTCCTAATATTTAATAATCACATTGCTGTTTTCTCTGCAGTGATTAGAACTGAACAAATACCATATTGTGCCTCCACAAAGGTGAAGTTAAAGCTACCAAATGTTTTACAAATACTGTACCTGTGAGACTGGACTCTTACAGTTTCAGTCTTTGTTCTTACTGCATTATTTTTACAAAAGAGAACCGATGTGGGATTTAAATTCACAACATGGTAATAATATTAATTCAAAACGACTACGTTCTTTTCTCATAAAACTGAGTGATTTTCCCACCTGGCTTGGTGATGCTCTGGAAATAAAGCACAAGGACCAGAAGCGAGCCGAGGCACATCGCCAGGAACAAGCGTCCTCCTCTGGGCATCCTCATCCTGAAGCCCCGCTCTGTTGGCGGAGCCCCCGACCCCTCGTCGCTGCTTCGACCCGGTTCATACGGGACAACCCGGCCGAGAAAGCGAGGCACTCCGAAGATTAATGACCATATTTAATGACACCGGCGGAAACTTAATAATGTAAAGGCAGCCAAGTCCGGGAATAAAGGACGTCACACAGTTGACGTTAACGGGAGTGGGACTTGAATCCAGAACCGCCTGATGGGGGTCGCCAGGTTTTAAGGGTAAAGTTTACTCACTAATAGTAACCAATGAAATAATGTCAACTTAGCTATAATATTAAATAATGTTATTTTGATGTCACAAGTCTTCAAGCAAAAATAAAAATATGTTAATAAACAGATTTCGTATCGCCTCGGTTTCAGCTGGTACTCGCTCCAAACCGACTCTGTGTTTGTCGAAGCCACACTAACTTCTCCTCCGCCAAAAATGGACGGGGCACCATGCCATGACGTCACACCCACCCCACTTTACTGGCTGCTGTGTTGACTTCAGGTGACGTCGGACAAACTGAGGAAAGAGTGAGGAAGTCGTATTTCCCGTGTGAAGAGAATGCTAGTTAGCAGGTGTTTGTCTCTTCGTGATATATAAAGATACACTCAAAAAGTTTCACTTGAGAACAAAAGTTACGGTGTGCCCACTACTCTGTATTTTAGATCACTTCCGGTGCTAAACTCACAGAAAAACATTAGCTCACTGGGAGTACTTGAAGGCATCAATACAGTGTTAAGACAGGTAAATAACGCTGGTAGGAAGACTTTCTGATTTTAATGTGAAAAAGTGGAGCCACATAAAACTTTATCACTAAACAGTGAGGAAATAATTATGCAATTAAAAATACTGCTTATACATCAACTTAACACTAAGGGGTGCTTTTTCATGCAATTAGTTCACACTAAAGTAAATGTTTTCTGCGTGGTTTAGTCACAACTTTAACACAGAATTTTTATACAGGTGGTAACTCTGTCTATATAGTGTTCTAAAGCAGACATTCACCTTCATTTGACTAAATCAAGAATGCCTTTAAGATAAAATATTCCAATGGCCTCTTATATATTTCCAAAGTAATAAAAAATAAAAAAAGGTATATGCCTATATACTGCATCATGAAATTTTAATGGATGAATCTGATAACTTTACAGAACTTTACAATAAAATTTGCCACATGAATCTGCCACAGAGCCACAGCTATAATGGGTGTTATTATGATACCTGTATGGTCCTCAGTTTCTCGTATGTGGCCCTAGCATATTGTGTACTGCACCAGTGACATCCTGAAATATGTCCACAACAGGACTTCAGCTGTCACATTTTCTTTTTGTCTGTTGTTCCTCGCCGTCCAACCACATGTGAAAAGGCCTTCACATCCTGTGAAACACTTTTTTCTCAGTTTTTAGTGTCGGTCATATTTGAAACTACTGATTAAAAGCTTAGAAGCTGCAGGGAAACTTAGTGAAGGGCAAACCTTGGAGATTGGGTGTGTACACTGACTGGAGCATATGTTTGAAAATGAACAGTAAATGCCACGATTACGACACAAATATATAATATATACAGGGCTTTATAAGCAATAATTATGAGAATAATTTGGCACTGCTGTCAGGACTGAAAAGAGATGATGCAAGTACAGGGAATGATTGGAAATTTCAAGAGGCTGCTGAAAAAGACAGATTCCCATCTTAAATTCCCAAAAGGTAGACTAGTTCTTTTTATTAGTGAATAGGATGCACCTCAGAAATGTAATTTTACTGTCAGTATTGGATTTTTTTCCTTCCAAATAAAGTACAAACTGCTTCCTCCTGAGGCAGATACAACCTGTTCAAAGACTAAAGACGTGGCAGAAACTGAGCCAGTGCAAAGTCAGCATGTGAGAAACACCAGAGTTCATGCTGCCATATTGAAGAATGCTGTAATTATCCACATTCCCGTTATTAAGCCTACAACATGCAGTGCCTGCTGGGCTTCTGGGAAACACTTAACTGAGATGTCAGATCCGAGAATGGAAGGAGCTGTTTTGGGGACGTATTGGAACATGAGGTGGTTGTTTGTGCTGGTCATAGTTTTGTGACAAATCTCTCACCAGTAGATGGTTTTCTGATCACCCACAGGTATTAATCTGCTCTGTGCTTGATACTGAGGACTTCATCCACTGAGGCCTGAGGCAGAGTATTATCTCCATTTCATTGATGAATACTGTAAGCAATAACTGCCGCTTATGAACAGGATGGTGGCCCTCTATTAATAATGTATTTTATTTATTTATTTAAGTAAAAACAGCAAAGTAGCAGCTACTACTCAACCGAGAGGAAATTTGAACTTGTAACGTAAGAGTTGCCACTTAACTTCTCAAGATATTAATAACCCATGCTTCTGTTCCCCAATTGCTTGTTCACTACTGATACTGTATGTAACGAACCAGAAATCTCCTGCGAGCTCCCCAGTCTAACCCCCTGATAATGTCCAAATGAGCAACTGTGAGAACATAGCAGGCAAAACTCTGGATAATCTACATTTAATGAATGAGTGAGTGAGTCCCACCAAAACGAGTTACTGAACATCTTTTGAGATTTGAAGGTTGCACAGGTTCTCCAACACACCCGGAAAAGGAAAATTAAGTGAGGGATATTTAGCTGCAACATGAAACTTCACCGATAAATGTTGTTTAATGTCGCACACTGTACCTTTAAGCATGCCTATGGGTGGTTAGGCGAGTTACATTACCAACATCCCGCAATAGCCTGCCCCTTTTTTCCCACACCAGCAGAGAATGTGTTTGTGAAGAGTCATATCATCCTTTGTACACTGCATGTGGGAGTATCATCCTCATATTATGCTGGTCTGCCATGCTAAAGATGGGTCTGTACTGCTGCTCGTCATTTAAGTTCACACGTAAAGATTGAGAAAGTGTTCCCTGTGTCCTCCCACACTGTCTGACCCAAGTACCTCTTGTGGATAAAGTGGTCTCACTGTGTTCCTGGGAGCTTAGCTGCAGACTTTAACTGAAATATACAGTCGGGGGCACAGGGTAACTTTTATTTCCAAGTGAAACTTGAAAGAATCTTTTGTTATATGTATATATATATATACACATATATATGTATATCATACACTCTCACTCTCACTCATTTTCTACCACTTTATCCACTGAGGGTCGTGGGGGGCTCTGGTGCCTAACTCCAGCTGACACAGGGCGAGAGGCGGGGTACACCCTGGACAGGTCGCCAGTCCATCACAGGGCCACACAGAGACAGACAACCACTCACTCGCACATTCACACCTATGGGCAATTTAGAGTGTCCAATAGGCCTAATCCCCAAATCTGTATGTTTTTGGACTGTGGGAGGAAGCCAGAGTACCCAGTGAGAACCCACGCGCACAAGGGGAGAACATGCAAACTCCATGCAGAAGGGCCCTTGTTCCGACCAGTTGCTGCAAAGGCAAGAGTGTTAACCACTACATAAACAGTGTGGCCGCCTATATCATACATATATATGTATATATACTGTATATAAATTGCAGACAAAAACATCTGCTAACACTAGCATTTGCTTCAGATGGAAAATCTGGGTTACTCACTCTTAAAGTAGTTTCTCCAACATCAACTGAAGGCAGCACAGTGATAAGTGGATAAAAGACCCAAAACAGAAATAAATAATTGCCAGAATATACAAGTAGATAATGATTTTGTCATTTAAGAGCCCCGATTGTGCGTAAAGAATCCAAACTGGGAAGAAAGTCTATTTAATTTACGGCTGACTGATGTTGAGGAAAGTAAACGTTTGCAGTTTTCTGTCTCGCATGTGCCGCAAGACCTGCAGTTGGCGGTTGACTTCATTACCAGCCTTTGATCTGAGATGGTTTTCTGTTTGTGGTGTTGGGATGGGCTGGGTTGAGCGGCCTAGTGAGGAGACATCCCATGTAAAACTGAAAGACAATAATAGAGCCTTAAAACATGCTGCACAGCAAGGACATTTTCCTGGACATGAAAATGAGTCAGTTTTTAAGTCTCCGAAAAGATTTAATCATAAGCCAGTGCAGGCAGACTGTAACACACCCAACTGCTTGTTTCAGAAAGACATATCCCACTACACTCCACCGGATCTCATTAGGGAGAAAGAGCATTATTTGTTTGTGCTTTGTGTATGTGGTGACTCTTGTCATACTTTCATTTCATACACACAGCTCTGAAAGCTACTCTTACTCAGGTTTTATTTTACATCATGACATTTCCAGCCTGTTTCAAAACATAAATAATGAAAATAACTGAACTCACCCCCCCCCCCCCCAATCAATCCTTCAAGCCTCTGAGAACAACAAAAAAAACCTTCCACAAAAACCCCATGACAGGAACAACATTCCTTGTCCTTTAATATTCAGCATATAATGACTATACGTCTTTCAAACGCATGCAAACCACTAATCTAGTTGACATCAGTACGACCAAAGATTCTGCCAATGTAAACATGTAACATACAGGGGGCCCCTGCTGCACATGCATGTGGTCATGATGTTCAAACCCAAACTTTTCATACACGACATTCTTGTCTTTGTACTTAGATACCATTTATACATCTTTTGTTCATATCTAAATCTAGTAACTTTGGACTGTAGCATCAAAGATGCTTTGTCATAACTGGATTCCACATTTCTTTGCTATAGGGCCAATTAAAACACTTGCACTCTATAATCATAAACGTCAACTGGCGTGATGTTGCTTTCTGGAAGGCATCACTTGCACCAGTTTTTGAAACTTAATCTTAATCTTCTTAGCTTGAAATTAAATAATAACATTTAGAGTCACCTTATCTTTTGCTCCATTTTAATCGGAGGGTCTGAAGTATCTGTGAGGAAGAGGAGGATGGGAAGAAATCGATTTACATTACTGTATTTAACGTTGCTGATAAGTGCCACTTTTAAAAAAAAATTAATATTTTAATATGCAGGTGGTACTTGGTACAAAAGGTTTGAGAACCACTGCTCTAGGGATGCAAAGACATTTACAGGCCACCCATGTCCCTTTTTCAGGCTGAGCCCGACCAAGCCTCATGAATGAAGCCCCATCCAGCTACACTCAATGCCTGGCTCCAAGGGTGAAGCTCCAATATTAGTGCTCTGGTCCTTGTTCTAGCACAAAATATTACACCAATAATAATCTAAACCTGAGACTTTTATATTCAGACTGTGTGAAGCAGTGAGTTTTATGCATGATTCAGTTCATTCATTTTTTACCACTTTATCCTCCACATGAGGGTCACAGAGGGGTGGAGCCAATCCCAGCTGACATGAGGTGGAAGGCAGGTGGCCAGTCCATTGCAGGGCCAACATACAGAGGCAAACAACCATTCACTCTCACATTCACGGCTATGGTCAATTTAGTGTCAAATTAACATCTTTGGAATGTAGGAGGAAACTAGAACAGGCAAACTCCATACAGAAGGGGCCCCTAGTTGAACCAGACCTTCTTGTTGTGAGGCAATAGTCCTAGCCACTACTCCGCTGTGTAGCCCTAAATTCTCCAGTAAATGCTGTTTGCAGCAGAATTGTGTTTTGGCATGTAGGACAGCTGCTTTAGCCACGACATGTGCGTTGCACAGGAGTGACATTCAAACAAGCTCACTGGAGTGCATGATTTGCAGGAGTTTTTCTATTTCTTTTGAAAATCTTACATTAGGTTAACTTAAAAATGTGCTGTTGGGGTCCAGCACCTGCAGGTCTGTAATCAGCACTCCAGCTAACACTGCTGTGACACTTGACCTCTTTTTGTTCTTTGTTCCATCTGAAGAGGCTATTTAGCCTGGAGATTAGAGAGACTATGAAAACCGCTTTTATTGAACCATTACTTAAAGCATGCGTGTGTCTGTCTCGAGTGTGCACGTCAGACTAATTTCCTGTCAGCTGTTATACGTATAATGGTATACATCACATGCTGAAGCACAATAAAAGCAAACATCTCCAGAGACACTGTTGCTAAAAATGCCAAAGGACTTTCTCATGTTGGCTTCATAAACTTTATAGCTCACATATGCCAAATAAGCAGACTTGCATGTCTTAATTGTATGTACTACAGCACAACACCATGCCCTCACAAGCCATGACATCACCTGTTGTTTTGTCGAAGATGGCGGAAAATACTACCTTCAGTTTCTCGAAAGTTCTGCGGCGCCATGTGTTTCCTATATTGTTCTGTTTTCATGGTACATCAAAGCCATTTGCTGACCATTTGTTGCCCCTGCAGACAAGCTGACACCCGACTGAAATCACCACTGAACATCCACAGTGAAAACAGATCCAGGTTTACCTGCCAATTCCTGTGACTATAAATAATTATTTAAAGACAAAAGGAGAGGGTTTAAAAGCCAAGAGAGCTGATGCTGCTCAGATACACAACTGGTGATGTTGTGTATCTGTATCTGCATCATCACCTGCTCCAACATCTGTTGATGGTTAGGAACTACTCATCAAGCTAGTGCTGAAAACCTTCAAAGATTAAGTGTCGTATATTGTAACAGCGCATGAAGTTTGAAAAACTTGCAGTTCCATTCTGTTGAGATGACAACGATTTTTGCACTTAACAAAAAAGTTTGCTTTCTGTTAGTTCTGTCCCGGTCAGTTTATTAGTCCAACAAAAAAGGTTCCATCATAAGAGGGCTGATAGTAAAGGATCCCCCTCACACCATTCTCAGACTGACTGGCTAAATGGCATTTTATTGTGGCTGGTAGTTTTTGGGCACTGGGAAGAAGGGGTCATACACTTTGCACCCAGGATTCCACCTTGGCTGGGACACAATGCCTCTTTTAAGAACCTTTCAGCATCTAGAATCTTCTTATTTCTACATTGCACTGCAGATTCAGCCTTGGTGTAACCTGACTACAGGCTCTTTGACCAAACCTGCTTATTTAGACTAACATAGAACACAATGAAACACTACAATGAAACAGGTGACAGGTTAAAATGTTGTGGCTGCTCAGTGTGTTTTGACCTTGTCAAGCCAAGACGTCCTGAAGAACTGATGAAAGTTCAAAACATTTTAACTTTGAAAGCACCTTTTGAACCAGTTACTTGTTTAATTGTTGTAGCTGATCAATGTATATTGATAATGAACAAATGTGACCAACACAGTGTAAGTGAATGGGTGATTGACAATTTGTAGTTTAAAGCAGCTTTGGGTGGTCATCAATCACAGAAACCTGCTCTATAAATGTAGGCCGTTTACAATTATGAGAAAGAAAAATAAATGAGATGTACCAAAAAAAAAAACCTGGAGGCAATCCAGCAAAAGGCAGAGGCCAATCTCTTACACATAAATCAGCATTATCCTGAAATTTAAAGTGATGTTTTACTGACTGTTTAAAATCCTACCAACCACAATGAACAGATTTACCATCTTGCATGGAATTACTATGAGCTGTAGAATGTAAACTCCCTCATCGTAAAAAAGGTTTCCCAGAAGATTTCTCCATTTGCTGTGTATATTAGATTTTGGCACTGGTTCTGGGGTGAAGACAGCAAGATGAGTTGCTGAATTTTACAAGTGAAAAGCCAACAGAAACACACAATTAGTGTTTGAATTGTAGAAACACATGGATAAGCCTGTTTTACCTCAAAAAATAGGCTCCAGTAGTGAGCATTTACTTTGTTATTCAGTAGCATTTCACAGCTTTGTTATCTTCTTTATGACATGAGCTACTTCTTAGAAGCTTTTTTTTTTTTTTTAAAGGAATCTTTGCTTTTGACAGCGACAATTAAAGTTACATGAGAGGATTTATTGCAGTGTCATGTCCTTCTGTCCTTCTGAAACTGGAGCCAGCAGTCAGTTAACTTAGTTTGGCTTTAAGTCTGGAAGAAGATGGAAACAGCTAGTGTTTCCAAAAATTGTTTCAAGCACAAGATATTTGCGAGTTTTAGTTTTTACGATTGCTACAAACATTGACATGTTGGGAGAAAAATGAAACCTTGTGGGTTTAATTTGCTGAAAAGCTCCACGGAGGCACCAAAGACAGAACATTTCAGGGAGAGTTGGGAGCAGAAGCAGTGCAAAGCTTTAATTACTGTACAGATCCAGACGTTGCATTTGGGCAGGTGTAGGTGGGCAGACATGGGCAGGAAAAGTACAAACTTTAGAATTAATCACTGATGCTAAATCAGCTGCCTCACTGTCTTGCAGAGTTTCCCTCATCCTATGCCATTTCAACTCTAGAAAACCTAAAAACCAGATATTCTATTATTACAATATCATACTGTACTGTATAGAGGCCTATATTTTTACTCTTTTACAAAAGGCTTCAAAAGGAACAGAATGAATAGTAAATACATTTAGTTTTGTATGATATAGTTCAAACAGTATGGTATTCACTAATGGTATGGAGAACTCACTAATAAAGGTCACATCTGGAGTGGACTGAGTCTCCTGTGTGCCTTCATACTGCAAAAGTTTTTTTGCTGTCTTTCCTCCGGAAATTTCTTTTCTACTGTTGTGCAATTTCTAACCTAACCCATACTTTTTCTGTAGTTCTTCATAGGGTTTGGTGGCAGTTTGTGCACGTGGTTGATGTGGCGCAAAATATTGTTCCAGATCATGGTGTAGTGCAAAAAAAAAAAAAAAGAAGTAGGTTTTCATCTCATCATGTAAGATTTTGGCAGTGAACATGGTGTCTAATTATGAAAAAAAAGCAAGGCTAAACTGAGGGACAGATTTAAAGCTCCAGTGTGTCCCGTCTGTCCCCAAAAACCCTGCTAGCGTCTCTACGGCCCTTGTTGTTTCAGAGAACTGGGGTTGATTCCTTAACCTAACTTTGTCTTTCAACATTTATTTCTCACTCACTCATGTGTATGAAAACCGTGGATAATTCACAAGGTGTTGTGCTGTTATGCTTCCACCTTAACAACCTAACAACAATTCCATAGAACATCCAAGCATTTGGCATGTAACACAATTCTTAAGTGGGGAGACTTGCATCTGCCAAATATCACCTCAACATTTTATAGTCCTGAGTTTCGTGAATCAGCTTGTAGTTTTACAGCCATGTAAATGACATTTGGGTAAAAAAAAAAAAATCCGAACAAATTGGGGCAACGTGTAGAGCAAATACCATATGTTAATTGAGACAGATATTTAAAGCAATTTGCAACCTTTTTTTCTTGCTTTGGTCTCTCGTCAATCAATTGTTTAGATCCATGGTTCTCAAACTGTGGTACATGTACCACCAGTGGTACGCAAGCTTCGTCTAGTGGTACTTGGAGGAAAATCAGAAATATTGTTCTACTGTATATGAGTATGTGATCGGAGTGGAGCTGAGGAATTTTGCCTGGAGTGCATAGAAAATGAGACAAATATCAAAATAATAATAATAAATCAAATAATAATAATTAGTCACCTTATCTCTCGCGCCGTCTTAACCTAATTTCACTAGAACAGTGTCTGAAGTGTATGTGAGGAAGAGGAGGATGATGAGAGAGCAGATTATCTTATTTACCCCACTGTATTTTAACATTGGTGATAATGGTGGTACTTTGAGAGCTCAATATTTCCTCAGGTGCTACTTGGTATGAAAAGTTTGAGAACCACTGGTTTAGATGATCTGATTGATGGAATAAATGATATTGATCGCTGCCCTGAGTTTCAAAAAGTCAGGGGAGCTACTAGGGGTGTGCATCCAACAGAATCTCACAAATCGGGTCAATTCACTAATATTCACCAAATATATAGGAAAGTTGCTATGTTCGCAATATGTGTTCCACACAGCCCCGCCCTCTCCAAAGTTTCTGGTAATTGGAAAAGTTCCTAGTTGCGAGTAGGCATTAAATTTACCCGGGTAAATCGTTTACCAGGGTAATTTCGGTGGAAACGTGCCAAAGTTTTTTAATTACCAGGGTCAGGGTAAATGAGAAAAGTTCCTATGGTGGAAAAGGGCCTCATGACATACGACAGCAGAACTTAAGGATCTGTTTACAAACAGATCCTTAAGTTCTTAGTCCTGTCACGTCTCTGATTTGAGACGATCCTGAAACTTGGGATTTTATACACAAACACCACAGGGTAAAGTCACGTTGAATAAATCTGTCCTCCCACAAGAGATAATCTGTTATGAAGTAATTGCAATTCTCCAGCACAGTTAGGTGATCTTCACAGCAGAGTATCCCTAACACAGCCTGAGTACTTCCACATGCTGCTTCTTAGCTAATGGCTTGGCACACTGGCTTTAATGAGAGCCCAACTCTTGGCAATCACATCCTGGTTATTTTCTGTGATGCCACATCAACAGCAGAGCTCGGGGCATGTCATTAAGTAGAGGTAATCAACTTTGGAGGGGTTACAATATGCACAGGAGGCCCGTGATTCCTATGCCCATGGTCAGTGAGTGCATGGAGAGGATATTGAGTGGTGAGGGCCTTTGTTCGCAACTGACACTGCAAATGATTATCAAACTCGTACCTTTCCAAATGCCTGGCGGCGCTCATGACAGTGGAATACCACGGCATTTCATCCTTAAAGCTTCCAGTCCAGCTGGAGGGTCAAAGTGCACTGAACACATTGCAAAGGGGATGTCTAACCACACTGAAACCACTTGAATTGCTCCCAAAGTATACAGCTGCACTCATGTGGCGCTCAGGCCCGAGCCATCCCTCAGTACTGCAGCTCTGCCGAGGTTGAGGCATTTTTAACACCAGGGTGGTTTCAGAAGAACAGAAGAAATATTGATTTGTAATTATATTCACCCAGAATGACGTGACCACAGAGCATGGGCTGATTACAAACTGACATTATTCTGCTTGGGTGACTTCCAAGCTCTCGCTGGAGTTCAAAGGTACCTCATAGGACGATGGGAAGATAAATAGAGCAGGTAGTAATAATGACAGCCTTTAATATTATTTTTGAATTTCACATCTGTTAGTATGCCTGTGTCCAAAGCAGTGGCTTATGTAAAGATGGATGACATATCCGCTCATCTTCCAGTGATGAACGCAATGGCTCCCGGCGACATGTTGTAATGATTTATGTTGTAAAAATGATTTGGACTAGTAAACCAGAAATGACTATAATGACCTCTGTCCCATTTTTGTAGCACTAAAACCAAAAACCTTTTAGAGACTTACAACTGTCTTTTCAGTGTTGCTCGTACTGTATTTGATCTGCTGACAAAAATGGGGGGTGCACTAAAGCCTGCCACCAGGGGGCGATCAAAAGGTTTCAGCTTTAAATTTTAACCATTAGTTTGTGGATGAAAAATGTCCAGAAACATAGAAACAACTGCCACACTCAATTGTGGCAGTTGTAAATTCTTGACTCTGCTACATGATTGCGAGACACAAAATAAAAATGATGATATTTGTGGTAAACCATAAACATAACATTCCTCCATCAAACTCAAAGTCTCACCTTCATTTGGTGAGTCAAAGTGATTAAAGTGTGTGTCAGAGAGGGAGTGGGAGAAACATCTAGAAGAAGAAGATAAATTATAAAGAAAGCTTAATTTTAAGCTTAGATTTGTGCCTTAAACTTGCATCGGACGCATAAAATTAAGCACAGGAATTGTATCATTTGCATGTACTTGCCCGGTAGCTTCTCCAATCAGTGTCTACCCTCATTAACATTGTAACACAGTGACCACATACCAGATGGCTGCTACTGCAGAGGAACAGCCCTCCTAACATCAACATGGATTCCATGTGGCCTCCAGACCTTGGACCGAGCCTCAAGGATCTGAATGATTATGTTTTCACATGGACGGAATTATGTTTTCTTAAATTGCTGCTTGAATGTGTCACTAATCCTGCCCCAGAATCACTCTTAACATTGATCCAAAGGCATTTAAGACAATAAGAGAGTAATGAGGAGCACAGTGAATAGACACTGTAAAATACCATATTGTCACTCTACCTTTGGACAATCTGCTGGAACTCATGTACCTACTAGAATGAACTAGAAAGGCCATTTTAACTGCTCATACATTATTTGCATATAATTTCAATAAACAAAGTACAATCTGAAAATAAACAGCAATGTCATGTGTACATATGTGATAGTAAACATGAGAACACAAATGGTAAATTCTAACAAGAATGTATTAATTGACAAATAAAAATGAAAAAAAAAACAAAACAAACTTTTGTTTACCTCAAAAATTTAAATATGTCTATCGGAGCCTCTTATAACCATTTCTTAAGGTTGCCTCTACCAGAACTACCAAAACGGTCTGCCTGACATCAGGAAAAATATAAAAATGAACTAACCTCAGGGTAAAAAAGACTAATTGATGAGGCAATTGGGTTGTTTTTTGTTTTTTTGTTTTTGGGACTGCAAATAACACGAGCACTTGTGCATCATTTACTCACAGTCAACACATGTGACTTCCACCTTCCTTGTGCAACTTCCACATACCAGTTTTTAAATGAGCAATTTGCTTTAACTCTTCAGCTTCATGCTCTGTTTTGGAACTATGCTAAACTCCCTATTAAATAAATACATAGAAATAAAGATTAAAGTGGAACAAGGGAGTTTTCGTCCCGGTCGTGTTATCATCGACCAGCTCTTCACCTTCTCACAAATTCTCGAGGGGTCATGGGAGTTTTCCCAACCAGTCCACCTGTGTCTTATAGACCTAAAAAATCCCATGATGATCAAGCTTGCAGCGAAACTGGGACTAAAGATTGTAAGTTTGTAGACGTTACGTTCATCAAATGACACTATTATTTGCTTGTGTTTCAAATTCCTCTCACTGACGCTACTGAATATTTAGTTCAGTTCGGGTTCGGATTGTGCAACAGTGTATATTCTGGCTGAGCAGGGAGCAGCGTTGGCTGGCTACATCTGTCCCATGTTACTGCGCTCCAATCTCTGTCAGCGAGCCATGACCTCCACACCCTACTGCAGGATGACACACACTTAAACGCTCACACATGCTGTTGTGGTTTAGTTCACACTGCAGTGGCAACTTCCCGCCTGCTGATATTGTGCTTATTCAAATGTGTGGAGGAAAAAAAAACTCAACTGGTGGCTGCTTTAATGCTGTGTTCACCGTACAAGTCCTTCGCTGGAGGTGAAGATGGTGGAAAAAGTAACATGACAACCTGAGATGTCAGTTTGGGAGATGATCAAGCTGATGATGATGATGATGATGATGACATCTAGAATGGGAGGTTGATTGCTGCAATTTTCGGACACATGGGACAGAAATTGATAACTGATCAGTTTCAGTTTATGTGACATCAAATGTAAGTGGTTTTGGTGTTCTAACACTTTCGGCACAGCTCGGCTCGACTCCACTAATTTGTTTATTTTGAATACTTTTTTGATTTTCCATTAGATTTAGTATCTGGTACCTGCTATTGGAAAGGTCCAAACTGAGCTAAGCCGATACTAAAATGTGACGTGGACAGACTGCCAGCCACTCATTCAGCAGTCTGTCTGCATAAAGGTTTCTTGTCTCCACCCGTCCTTGCGCTGCTGCTGTATACACACAATTGCTCCCTCAGTCAGTACTATCAGGTCTGATAGTACTGCTTGACAAGTGATGTGACACTGCTTGTGATCATGAAGTCCAAATAGAGGCAGGATAATGACATTAACAACCACAGACAAGCACCATCAAGGTTACATACTGCAGCTTTAACTGGATTTATAGTGAAGGAAACGTGTGCTGCCAACATGTCACCCCAGTTTTTGGGAACTAAGGTCAGCAAAAGTTTCACAAAGGCACATGTGCAGATGCAGATAACAGTGTGCTGCTCAATAACCCTCCTGAATAAAATCGGACAAAATATGGTTTGATTGCGTCAACCCGGTCAAGCAAAACCAGTTGTCATTTCAGTTGGCACACCATGCTGAAGCATCCTGACACAATAAGAACATAATCCTTTCACTGTTATGTTGACAGGTGTCCATATTTATTTTTGTCCATGTCTCTGTGACCTGTGACAAGTCATTTTTGAATACCACTTTTATCCTTTTGTGTAGTTTTAATATTTGGTGGGCTTTTGAAAGGTGATTTATTGCAGCATTTGCCACCTCACAAAGACTGCACTGGTTTCACCAGGGTGTTCCTAATAAACTGACAGATAAGCTGCGTGGGCTGTAAAATCTGGCATTAACAGGTGAGACCACTTCCTTCAATCAATGCCATAAAAACCAAAGTCTGTTGAAACAGGGAAGACCACGACCTCTGCTGGTCACAAAGAAAACAGCCTTCAGAAAAAAAGCTTAAAATTAACATTTTGGATTATAATTTACTCTGAGGGGTTTCATGCATAAATCTTTGCTTGATTCTAAAAAAAAAGGAGGAAGTGAGTGGAACATGAAAGCGAAGGAGGAGGAGGATGCATTAATGCAACATTATGGATGTCAACTAGTGAAGCAAGTATTTTTAAATTCACTCTGTGATGTGATTAATTTAGCTGTATCATGCATCAGGTGAGGTTTGTCTCTTGTGAATCATATTGCACGGCGTGCTGAAATGACTCTCCTTGTGACCAGCAGGTGGCAGCAGTTCTTTTTAAGTTTCTTTTACATTCTATTTACACTATGTTCCTTTTTCCCAGTGGTCCCTGTGCAGTTACTTGTCTGTCTTTGTGGTTGTGTGAGTCTCCTTTCAGCCTCTTTTGTGTCTCTTGATGACAAATGTTTGTGTCATTTTACATTTCTTCTTTGTGTTTGATTGACTTTCAAACAACAGAAACATGTTCTGGCATCTGAGCAAATGATGGTTGTCTTGTACAGTGACAACAAAGGCTTTCCGTTCTATTGTGTATGCTTTTCTATTTTACATGGTGGTTGCTTATTAAACTATAATCAACATTTTTTTTTTAATTCCTTCATGGGTTATAACGTGACACCCGTTGTGGTGATTTTGACGCATTTAAAGGTGCTTTTGAAGGAGCTTAATCCTTTAATAAAAGTCATGTGGCTTTGCTGTTAAGTCATTTACTCAATAAGTCACATGAACCCAAAACGGCTGAAGCAACTTAGTGGCAACTATCAAAGATATTTACCTGACAAGTGCAGAGTGCATAAGTGTCAGTGCCTTCTTATGACCACACTTTAAAAAAGCCGGAAATGTAAGTGGAGCAGTTATGCTGCTAATTGTATGTGTGTCTTTTCTTGCACACAGCACAGCAACAGAATAGCAGAGACCAAACCTTATTTTTTTTTTTAATATTTCTCTGCTTTACGTTGTTCTAACAACACTATCTCTCTAAGCCTCCCTCCGGCTCTGCACCTTGAGCTTTAAATTATTAGATGAACATGGCTGCCATGCAATGCGACGATCACAAAGTAACGATTTTTGACACTTCTCTCTAACTCTCTCCATTAAGACTAAAGTTCTCTCAAGTTCCCTCAACCACCACTGCTCTCTCACCCTTGTTAAGCTGTGATGTCTTTTGTCCATTTACAGGGCAAAAGTTTCCTAATGATGTGACTCAGGTTCAGAGTCTGGTAGTTCTCACATTAAGGAAAAAAAACTTTTTCCTTACTGTTTTCACTGTTTTCAGTGGACACGTATACAGGAGTGGGTTGGCTCCTTTCACTCCGAACAAAGAATTGAATCGTTTACCAACGTCACACACTGACAAATGGTATTATAGGACAAGAACATTTCTGTACCTGAAGGCGCATATTTTGAGATTGTACCTTGCGATGATCAGAAAGGGTACAGAGACCTACTATCAATCAAAAGAAGAAGCTGTACCATTTTCACCCCAAGGGTAGAGATGCACATATTCCTTTTAAAATGACAAAAAAAATAAAAAAAATGGAGCAAAGGTATTTCCATTACCACAGCATATTTTATGTGTATGTTTACAGTTCTACCATATGAACAATCGTGATTCATGTAACGCAATCGGTAATTGTTATTGGTCATTTTTGTCTCTTGAAAACTGTGTATTTTCAGAGGGTGTATTTCTGCACCATAGACTGTGAAGGTACAACTTTTTAGGATACCTAAACTGGTACAAAATTCTGACTTTTTCTAAAAAAAAAAAAAAAAAAGTCTTTCAAAAAGTTACCCTTGATGAGATTACTACTGGAGATTTTCCATTATACAGTTCTATCACTACTAGGTTCTACTCAACTTGATTGTACTCGGTTTGGTACCAAGCACACTCGCTATATTGCTCTTGCCAGTTTTTAAAAAATGGCAGCTATGATTCCTCTGTCAGATGTCATGCTCATGACTCTTCCAGTGACGACACTCTCAGCCAATAAGTGGCCGGCAGTCTGGTGACATCACATTTTAGTATCGGCTCAGCCCGTTTGGAACCTCGCCAGAGCAGGTACTAAAAAGAAAAAGTACCTGTTACTCTACTGTTACCAAGGGAAAAGCAAAACAAAATGATATGAGCCAAGCTTAAGTCCTGCTAGAACTGTACAATGGATGGGCTGTGAGTCATGTGACAGGTAGACGACAAAACAGAGCGGTTATCATTAACCGCACGTTCACAACAGAGAGGAAACACTTGCTCTTAGAAGAGAAAGACTTCTGCGGTATTCAATTCCCTGAACAGCAGGGGTAAAAAATGGTTTGAAAGGGAGGAGGTCTCAACCACTGCATCATTGCTGGGTATGAATCGTTTTCATCAAAAAATAATATGTCAAATGTATTCACACACAACACAATGCATCACAAGACAAAAAAGACAGACAGACAGAGAGGCAGTGAGCTCCTCCTGTGATTATGCTTCCTCTCTCAACTTCAAAAACCTCCCAGCGGATTCAAGTTTTCATCTCTGCTGTGTTTCTTTGTTATGTGATACAGTAGTTTGCTTTGCACGCCGCCTCTGTGCAACTTGACGAGACAGGCCTGTTATAGATGAAGTGTGTCCTCTTTCCGCATGCAAAATGGAGCCACTTGTCGCTGATGGAAACTGTTGTCTGTTTTCTCCATTATTAGCGATGTGCCCAAAAGCTTCCAAATGGCAGTGATAAGAGGAATTATTATTATCTGCTACCTGCCCTTCACTATCAACAAAAAAAAAAAAAAGATGAAAGCTGAAATGGAAATCTTTCCACATTTGACATAATAAAATACCACAGCTCTCCAGTTATGGGATGTCTTTTGCTACGTTGCACTGTGGATTACTTGATTTGTAAAGATGGGTGTTTTTATGTGCAGCATATTTTTATGGTCTCAGTTGCGGGCCTTTCATGCCTCTGCAGCTCTAGCACCGTTCTGAGACAGTCTGTTACAGGTTGAGGCAGGAGAGATGGAAGCAGATGGAAGAAGATCATTTGGGGGACCCCAAAGCTGGCTTTGTGACTTTGCTTGGTGTTTGTTTACACCGCAGTTTTATCAGGAGAGATTTCATTTTGATTGCAGTTTGAAGTTACGGTGAACTTCTATAGAGTCCAGGATGAAACTGAGTGGAATTGCAAAGAGATGAGGAAGCAAATAAAGAGTGGACAAGGATTTAATGCTGAGGGGGTGAAAAACAGAACAAGATGAACAATTTGACTGTATTCTCTGGCGCCAACGGCATATGATTTGATCAGTTTACCTCTACATCAAACACGATAACATGGATATGGATTTTTCAGTCTAAAGAGGTTTACCCGTTTGTCTGCATTGGATGTAATGAGTTCATTAAAGCAGAGCAACGCAGGATTTTTTACCCCAATTTAACAGCTTCAGAGTCATTGTGATGGTTAAATGTCTTGTTGTGGAGAGACTGGAGGCTGTCTCCACTCCCCCTACTGTGTGTTCATGGAAAAGATATTTTCTGTGGTGTCATAAAAATATATACTATATATATATTGTGTATCGAAACTCAAATTACAATATGGATTTAGTAATCTTAACTACTTTTCTTGTTAGTTCCCTCATTAATGTACTGTAAGTCAGTGGCTCTCAAACTTTTTATACCATGTAGCTTAAGTTGGAGAGAGAGAGAGATAAGGTGACTAATTATTATTATTTTTTTGGGTGTTTGTATCATTTTCTACACACTCCAGTCAAAATACCTCACCCCCACTTCTATCACATACCCTCGTATATACAGCAGAGCAGTGACTCTCAAGTACAAGAATTCTGAGAACCATGGCTGTAAGTGATAGAGCTGTATATGAGATGAATACAAAGTCACCAAAAAAAAAGCCCATTAAATTAATAATTCCACTGACCATGATTAGTTTTGGAATCGATTGAAACCATTATATTATTCCCTCTACATCTTTTACTTTCAAATAGGAGGACTGAGTTCATGTAAAACTTATCAATAACTCTAATGATCAATAACTCGCTTAAATGGAGTCGGCTTAAGTCGTCTTGGCGTTGGAGCTTCTCAGTAACAAAGACACCATAAAAAAATATCCCGAATAAACAACTAGCAGCTGCAGTTTGCAGTGCACCTGTAAACGTGCAAACAGCTATTACTGAATTACTTTCATGCTGAAGAAAGTTTAAAAATATGCTAATTCTCACACAGATTCTGGGATAATGAGGAGGGTCCTTTTTTCTATGAGTTCAAATCATTTTTTCAGGACATTTTCTAACACAAAAGTGAACATTACATTACACGTCTCCTTTTTTTTCCCGTGACTCAGACAAGTGCAATACTTTGACACCTCTTTATTTTCATGCCCCAGTGAATTCTGATCTCAACCATCTGTGATGATGTAAGGACTAGTTACACTTGGAAATATGAATCAAACATCAATATCAACCAAAGTTTTTAGTTTTTATTGATTTTCTTCTTCTTGTTAAAACCCTCTGAAGAAGGCATTGTGTGTGTGTGTGTCTGTGTGTGTTTCACTTTGATGTGAGCTAATAAACACATAAACACCCCAAATTGGGATTTTCATGTTTTTCATTAATAAGAGTTCTCATCGTCTCATGCTACATGTTTAGTTTATCAGTGTTGCAAAGGAATCAATACAGACTGATGCAACCTTGACTAAAAATTTGGTTCCTGGTCTTGCACAACTAAGTAAGTGTCAAAGTGGTTGCTTAGCAACAGGTACACAGTAACACTCTGGCCTTCCTCCAGTAGCATCTGCTGTCGGATGAAGGCCACAGTCGAAATTCTCGAGTCAACGTGACTTTGCTCAGCTCTCGCCAATGCCACGGATTCCTGAGAGAAATCTAAAGTATAATTTAGGAGGTCGGAAGTCAACATCTGAATATCCAGCATGGAACTGGATATAATTTGATTTTAATCTTTTTAGACACTTTAAACACTCGGGAATCATTCCAGGGATTATTGTTACACCCACTGACATTTACTGTTATTGCATCTTTGATATTAATTTTCGAACATGAGCCATATATAAATTCCACCTGGCTCGTTTTTCCCTATACTGTGTGAGCTTCAAAACTTTCAATCAGTACCTCTGCTGCCCATGGGATGGCACCATTGATTCACAATAAAGACATAATTGGTGCCAGAGCCTTTTACACATGAAGCTCTGTGCAGCACTCAAGAGGAAAAAAAACAAAAAAACAAAAAACAAACAAAAAAAAAACAAGCTCTTCTTCCATCAGCATGGTGGTGAAAGGAGTTTCTAAACATGGGCTTCAATATGTACCTTCACACTGTGGCATGAGGCACTCAGGCTAGTTGATCCTTTGATGTCCCAGAAACAGGCTTGGAAGCAGGTATCATTAGGGTTTTTTTTTTTTTAGAGAGGGAGCAGTCGAGCGCCAATTCTCCATCAAAGCAAGTGCGTTCTCTTTGTAATGGAAACGGCACATGAGGGCTCCGTCCACGGGACAAAACATGCCACACGGTGCCCACAGTTTTTCAGTTCAAATTACAAATACGGGACGTAATAAAAAAGAACAAGTTCCATGTTACGTCATAACCACCCTAATGACCCATTAGCAGTGGGGACAAAAGGGGAACGCATGCTCTTCCTGTGAAAGGGATATGAATCTCCTGTACAGTAGACGACTCCTACTGTATGTGAGCCCCGTGTGCACATGAGTAATCCACGTTAGTCACATGCATCTTCAGGTTCTTTAATAGCTGAAGTGCAAGAGGTTTTGACATGTACTGTATTCTTATGTTTCCCCTGCATTTTGCTCACAGCCACAGATTGTAGCTTAAATCTTGAGTCACATAATCCATATATATATATATATAGATATATAGATATATACATACATGTTTCCATACCTTACCTTACTTAACCTGCGTTACACCCCTTAAAGGTACTATGTGTAAAATTTGTTACCGCTGAATATCACTCACCACAATCTTCCCTTCCAGATGCGTTGAAGAACATTTGTAGCCTTCAGTTGGCAGCAAAACTGCTAAAGATGTTCAGTTTGTCCATCGGGTTACTGTATAAAAAGAAAAAAAAAAGGACTCATTGTGTTATAATGAAGCAACAACAATTCATAGAATCAGATGTTTGATTCATTCAGATCATTAATCAATAAGTCAACAATTACCTTTCATCATGATTGAAATCAAATAAAGTGAGAGGCCAGACAAGACCTCTGCACCTAATATCATAAGTATAATATAATAATTATCATAATGATTATAAGGTATACTTTAAACCTTTTAATTAGTCACAATATTCTTATATCAAAGTTTTGGACATTGTCATGTATAATTAGTGTCATGTGAGTTTTCTCTTCAGGAAACATCAATAGCTTGGCCGACTTTGCCTGATTTCAGTAAACAGGATGTCTTAATTAACATGTGAACAATAGCGCTCTTCCTTGAGGGCGTGTTTATTATACATGGTAAGAAAATATAATGAAGCAATTAAAGAAAAGCAATTTGCTAGCCACTCCGCATAATTGGAAAATAATAAGACAATGTTTACGAAGGCGATTAGATGAATGAAATGTGACATTAAAATGTCTATAAATGACTCCATTTGTTTGCCTGAGGTGAGAATTACAACAATGCCGTGTTTTAATATTTTTTTGTTAATCTGAATATAGCCCAAGGTGAGGTTGTACTATTTTGCTTATAGGGGTTTTGTACAGTGTTGTATATGCACATGCAGCGACAGCATCATTTCCAAGTTTCCTGAACAAAAAAAAAACAACAAAACAAAACAAGAAAAGGTAGAGTCTGAAAACTCATCTGTGTCGTTGTGGCCAAACTGGGCTTATGCTGCGAATCTGACCAAAACCCATGCAATGAATGCTATTTCCACTCCGACTGCGATTTGACATATCCCAAGCTTTACCACCGAATCGCTTGGGGCTATCTATTGGAAAACATAATCCTTAATGCTCCAATTCATCAAGTCCCAACACTGTAACAGCCCCACAATGAAGGGGAAAAATAAATAAATAAAAATAAAACCAATAATATATTTCACAGAGAGTCAAAGAGGAAAAAAAAGAAAAAGAAAAAGAAGAAACCTTCAGGTTGTAAAGAGTGAGCTTATCCATTTGGCATCAATGCCCTTTGCTCTGCACTCACATTAGTCCAATCCCTTATCGCTCTCATACTCCAGTCCAGACACACTCACATCTGGGCATCGGTGGGAACATTGAGTTTTATATAAATCAATACTGTGTCCCCAACACTTTGCAGCTCCCGGCACCACAGGCGAGATTATAAGACTCTTGGCCAGGTCATCTTTCCATCCCATCATTTCTTTCTGAGGTACAAACAAAGCTGATCTGAAGTCTGACTTTTTTTTTTTTTTTGAGCGGGAGGAGTGAGGAGGGTGGCGGGGGTGGGGACGGACTGCGAGACAAACAATGTGGCGTCCCGTCAGCTCTGTTGTCACTACAGTCCATTCTCAACAGCTGGACACACTGGAATGACAGAATGTTGTTATGCCAGTCATGAAATTGTTGCTTCTTAAACTGCCTTTGAACCAAATGCAATCTTCTCCCCGCAGCAGCTCCGGGCTGCTCTCGCTTGTTATGTCGATGAATAAGCTGGTGCAGGCTTGTTGAAAGTCAACGCTAACAAGTGCCGAGTTTAGGAAGCCCTTTCAGTTCGTCAGGTATTCAGAATTTGGAGAGATGGGGAACAGGTTGGATTAGATGGGATAGTGTGGTTGCCTGAGCAACTGCTACACTCCACTGTGTTGGAAGAGGCCGCTTTATCTGTGAGGATTACACTGCTGCAGAATGGGGGTGGGGGCGGTGGTGGTGGTGGTGGTGGGGGGACTGTTTGCCTAGAGTCAAACGGTTCAGTGCCAAGGCCAAGAGCTGTGTCAGTGCGGGGCTAAACCCTCACTTGGTTTTCACAACAAACAAACAGAATCTGTAAACAAGGCGAGAAAAACAAAGTCAACGGAATCAAAGAAAGGGTGACAAGGAGGAGCGAGGACAGATAAGAGGCGTAAAATCAGGCTGATGTATGCTAAGTCCACTCCAGACAGAAATGATCTTGCAGCAGCAGCAGCAGAAGCAGCAGCACGGCACACCTAAGCTCTCGGGTGAAAGGCGACTGGATTATTTCATGTATTTATTTTTCTTCTAAAGCTGACAAGTGGGAACAGTGAAACCCACGTGGGATGTGTCACAGTTCCCCAGCTTTTCCCACCCAGAAGTGACACTTATTATTATTATTTATTTACATCTTCGTTTCATCAGGCGCCGCACCTACAGCTCACCGCTGGGGTGCTGTTATGGTACTTTATAATCATGAATTTCCATAAGGAGATTAAAGCTGTGTGATAACAAAGGGATAGGAACCTCATATCGTAAAAAAAAAAACAACAACAACAACAAGTGTGCTTTTATCTTCAGAGTTTGACAGGAGTTTGAGTAAAGCCATTACAAGTGTAAGTACACCCACACACAAGCACATGCATATAAAGTCTAATGTCAGAAGGATTTTAAAGACTCTGTATGCAGATAAACAGGCGATATGGGTATACGTACCATCAGGGTTAACCATATTCATCTAGGCTGACATTAAAAGTTAGGATAAATAAGAATAATAAAGATATTGTTTGATCAGATATTGTATATTTACAGCAGGAGTCACACCATGCCTGTTATCTGAAGAGAAATGTTGCTATATGTTGCTAATATGTGAAATCTGAGCAATTCTGTACGGGGGGGGGGGGATTGTATTTGAGGCAAAATCCTCACCGAGCTACCGACCACAGGTCAAGACCGAGTCGCAAAGCGTGTGCGTGGATTTTGCCATGTTATGAAGACACCACTATGTATTTTTAAAACTATAGTGTATTTTCTCAGACGGCATGCTGACACTTTCTCTGTGTCTCATATGTGACGTCCAAAGGAAGACTGATGGAGGTAAAACTCATCATCTCAGTGTGTTCACACCCGGAGGTCTACGACACAAGAAATTTTACCTACAGAAACCACTGAAAAAAGAATACGCTTCAAATAAAGTTAACGAGGAAGTTGCTCTATTACCACTATTGCGATCTCAAAATCAAATAGCACAAATGACGAGGTGCCATGTGAAAATTCTTGTTCCTTGTGACCGCAGCATTGCACAAAATTGCAACTCAACCAATGGCAATGGGGACGAATAAGCAAAATGTCTAGGACTAAGGGACTATGGGAATTTAAAACTTGTTCCCAAATTGTGTCAGACTGTGGCCATTGGAGATTCCCTTGTGCACATTTTGTGCACTGCACACAACCTTGAAAACTGTGCAAAATACCATGCGGTTCCATACTGTGCAATATTTAATTGCTCCATTGTCAAGTTGTTAAATAGCCACCAAAACGCTGAACATTTAAGTGTGATTTATTCACAATAAATAACAAAAAAGAAGACCAATTGGCTTCAAAATGGACAAAGGCCAAAATAACAAACCAATCTAACTAGAAAATAAACACATCTTGCCTGATAATTCTATAAAATTACTGTACTGCAGATTACCTCCCCAATTAAACATAAACAGGAGAAAACTGAATTAACGAGGTTGCCAGGTTTGTTCAGGTTGTCCCTGTTTTGCTTCCCTTTTTTGTGAACTTCCTTGGTGCACTGAACACTATAGCTGAACTGCAGACCCTCAAGATGCTTTTTGGGAAAGACACTGAGGCTACTTTTACTGGTAAAACCAGTAAACCAGGTCTCCTTAATTTGTGATGGCACCTCGTTGTGATTGTATGTCTCAGTATGATGAATTTCTTCCAGAAATGCAGTCATCAGCACTGACCTTGGAACAGCCTGGAATCTATGCACTCTGCCTGCATTTTTGTTTTGATTGTCGCTGCAGATTTCTGGACCAAGCTCCAGAACATTAACTAAGACAGGTAAACAAGGCGTTACAGAAACTGCAAGATGCTGCCATGCAAACATAGATGGATTTTAAGGCTCTTATTTTAGCAAAGACACAAATAAAACCCCTAAATCAAATTTAATTAATTTCAGTATTAAATATAACATTCATAACGATTTGTAATCAGTGCAGAACTGCTGCGTTGCTGTTACCTTATGAACCTTTCACATTTACACCAGGAGCAGGACGTCCTCCACAGACTCGGCCCTCACTATACAGTAGCCCTGAGTGGACAAACAAGAAAGTGTGAGTCCGTCTGAAATAATTCATGGAAGCACATTGCATATTATAAATCTTGCATAATATAAATCTTTGTGTAGTACATTTGTAACGTAATGCCACTGAATGAGGAGTCTGTGCTTTCATTCTGGTCAGCTGCAGCCTGGTTCTGCTGTAGTGTGAGATAATAAACCTTCCACTTTATAGAGAAAAGGGTCCTTCTTCGACATTTGGCTTGTCAATCTTGATTTTTGATAGAAACACTTTTAAATACAGTACAAAAAAAGCCTGGTCCATTCAAAACATTGTCAAATGAGTTTACACAATGCTGATTTAAAGGTCATATAGAATGGTCTTTTTGAACCGAAAATTGAGATTACTGATGTCTACTTAGATAAATTAAATAACATTTATGGTCAAAAATCTCATAGTCTCTTCAGATTAAGACAGATTATTGCTGCTCTCTGCCAGACTCTGAACAGGCTTCCCAGAGCACTGAGTCTCTTGTGATTGGCCAGCTACCAGCTGACTGACTGCTCTGTGGTGCTTCTTCTTCTTCAGGTTGAACGTTCACGCCCATGACCGGGAGTAGCTGCTGGGAGGGGAGGGTTTGTTGCACGGCAAATGTGCTAGTTACGTAACTAAACTCTTTTTTCAAAACCGCTTGCTCCATCGCAGGTAAACAGAGAAGCCCTTCTTTCTCAGAAGTGGCTGAAGTGTTTATTGTGACTCTTTAGTGATGTTTAGATACGGGAAGAACACAGGGACACACCAAAAACATCAGAAATTGGATTTTCCAGTGAATATCCTCTTTAAGCTTTCAAGTCCACACCACTGCATTTTATGGTGTTTTCATCTTGTGTCGCCACAGGAAATGATTAATCGTTGACGGCTGCAAATAGGTCACAGCATGAGTGGAAACACAAAACTTTTCAAAAGTGAATTTTACTGTTAACAAAAAGGCCATTCAACATGTACACACACTTGCTCCCTCTGCAGGCCTGATAGTATTGCTTGACCCAAACAAAGGTAAAATAGCAACAAATAGTACCAACAGTAATACACTGGTGCTTAACTAATAAAGTGGCCAGAGAGTGTAGCTTATCTTCTTTAGAGGTTATCTCAGCATATGTTATCTCTCAGTGTGTGTGTACCTGGTATTGCTTATGTTGTGGGGACACATCATGTCACCTTAAAATGGAGTCATTTTCATTATGGGGACTTGTCTTCCTTGGGGACAAAAATCAAGTTTAAAGTTAGGCTGAGGTTAGGGTTAGGGCACTAGTAATTGTGGTTACGGTTAGAGTCTCTAGGAAATGAATGTAAGTCAATGCAATGTCCTCTGAAGTCATGGAAACCAGGCTGTGTGTGTGATGTATTTGTAGCTTTCACATAAACCATACAGAGAGAAGACATTTTGGCTGGTCCTCACATTTTTAAAGGACTTTATCAGGATTAATACCTGGTTTTGGGGTTGGGGTTAGGGTTAGAATTGGGTTTAGGTTAGGGTCAGGGTTAGGCACTTAGTTGTGATGGTTAATGTTAGGGTAAGGGGTTACAGAATGCATTATGTCTATGAGGGTCCTCATTATGAATGAAGCGCAAACGTGTGTGTGTGTGTACCTGTTATTCCTTATGTTGTGGGGACCTAAATCTGTTTACACTCTCGCATTATGTGGACTTGTCTTCCTTATGGGGACAAAAATCAAGTCCTCATAATGTAAATGACTACATTTTAAGGTGAAGACATGTTTTTAATTTAGGCCGAGGTTAGGGTTAGGTTAAGGTTAGGGTCAGGGTTAGGGCAGTCAATGCTATGTCCTCTGAAGTCACGGAAACCAGTGTGTGTGTGTGTGTGTGTGTACTGCGGCGAGAACTGAGAAGAGCATCTTGACCTGTGCCAAGTCTTGTGTTGGCAGAGAACACACAAACCTGTTACGCTACACTCGCATTTGCCCGCAATCATCCACACACACATCCCCGGAGACACATTTATAGAAATGGAAATATAGAAAATTAAAGCATCTGTAATGTAAATATGAACACAGCCATCACTCCACTCATGTTGTGGTAGGGTCACCGCCGTGGTGAACCCTGTCTGTTGTGTTTGTTTCGTTGTGATCTGGCTGCAACAGCGGGACCTCCATTTACCCAGGGTTCCCAGCAGGTCGGTGCATTAGCTGCAAAATGCTGAACGTGGTTGGATCATACAAGGTCGAGCGGATGGCGGCGAGGAGTTACTTCATGTGGTACTCAGTGGAGGACAGTATTCAGGGGAGACACACAAACACAGACAGGAGAAAAGAGCACATAAGAAGTGACCGCGACTTAAGGGAGGAGCTAATACTGTGTGTTTTAAAGGTCTGCTTGCTTCGAAGCATGTGCATCATGAAAACTCAGAGCGCGGCATCAGAATGTCAGAGAGTCCTGCCGTCTGTCTGTGGAAGCAGTGCTCCCTTGCTGCTCTTTTAAAAAGATGTTATTTTTGGACATTTTGACCAGTCACCTCCTGCAGATGTTAGAGGCAGGGGCTCAGTTGGAATTTTCATCTCCCTTTTTTTCAAATAGCACAAAGCTGCTGTGCGCAGAGCCCCTCTGTGTCATATTGAGCATAATAATACCAGTATACAGGGTACGAATGGGTGCTAAGAAAATATTTTTGGAGAAAGTATTTGAAAATAATGACTGTATTTCTTCCACAAAAAAATGCTAACTGACTGACTTTTTTGGTTATCAGATGAGAGAATTAACAATGACGTGGAAAGTGCTCCGCCTGGAAGTCACTTGCATTTGTGACCATGACTATTATAAAAACATGATTTGGTTGTTTGTAACACAATACTATTTGTTTTATTGTGATTAAAAGTGTTATGACAGTTATAGAGGTGCTGGAAAAGCATTATATAAAAATTGACCTCAAAAAATTGTTTGAATTTGACCCTGGAAAAGGTGCATGAACCCTTGGTATACAGTTTTGTCATCACAATTTGCATTTGCCATGATCCGTGATGTGGGGTAAACAGCTTGTCCACTTCTCCACAACAAATTCATGACTCAGAAGCTCCATAGTCTCCTGCTGCTTTGTTTGGTAAGGTTGGGCTACTTTGGTAAATTGAAAGAGAGGATTTCAAACACAAGACTGAATAATTACCATTGTACTTAGTGATCAAGGCAGCAGTCAGTGGATCAGCAATCTTCAATATCCCCACAAGCTGAGATTCTTAATCTTCTCTGTGGACTCAAGGGTGTGGGGAGGAAACAGTTTACAAAGTGACACAAACTAAAGTTTTCTGTGAGAAAAGAGTTTTTTTTTTTTTACAGTATGGTGAAGGCTACAAACACCAGCTGTTATTTATTGATGGCTGTCCAACCATTGCTTAAACATCTACTACCAGTTTCCTGGACCTTTAGAGAAAAACCACTGATGCAACAATAGCACCACTAAAATAGTTATGTGGTTTGGGAAGCAAAATTCCAATCAGAATTCTGCATTTTGAGAAAGCAGCGCAGGCAATCGCAAAGGAGGAACAGTGAGAATGCTAATACATCTGCATTAAAAGCGCAAATCCAAGCTTTGTGTTTTGATGTCGACGTGACATTTTCATCGTCTGCCAAATGTCACAAGCCTGACTTGCTTCTTTGATATAGTTCATCAAGAGCTGCTTCGGCACGTCGTCAAAAAGGTGCCTGTCACTTTTGCCAGCTGTTGAGTGCATGCGGCACAGCTGGTCTGCTCCTCGCTCCGAGTTTCTCAAAAGAAGATGAGTGCACTAAGGTGTAAAGGGAAGCCAGCTCATGAAAAGACAGTGACATGGTGGATTTATTACACACAGTCTCTGAGTGTTTTCCAAATAACAATCCTGGTGTTGGAGAAAACTTTTGCTGTCGGAGAAGATTTGTTTAGGTTGAAAGCAAATATGGACACTGAAGTTTACATGCCGGTGGTCAAAGTTAACTGCCAGCGCCAGTTTCATTAAAATATTTACTACTGGGGGTATGACTGTTACTTGATATGGTCCAAATTTGACAACAGGTTTGTTCCCAAGCTGAATTTAAGCCTTAAGACTGCAGTTTGTCCAGCGCAAAGTTTTGAAACCAGAACAGAAGAGAGTAGAACTGTGAAGAATAAGAGGCAGACATTGCTGAAATTGTTAGAAATGGCATGTTACTATCGAACCCTAGCTACTTTACCCTGAGCATAATCTGCTTTATCATGTTATTCACCTCAAATAGGACCATAATTTACAAAATGGACACCATACTCTGTTGTTACAGACCTCAAACTAGTGATTAGGACAAGAGGTCGGCTGACATGGGTTTTTCTCAGGCCGATGAGAGCCGATGGCTGGTTTTCTTGGTCGGATTCTTTCTGTTTTGCCCCAACATTTGATAAAATATAACAGATTAATAATAATCAGTGATACAGAATACAAAAAGTAACATCTAATGAACATCACTTATGGTCTGCATTTGTGTTCTGCAGTGTAATGCACAATGAATAAACAGAATATTAAATACAGGAAACAGGTAATCCAAAATAAATCACTGTCAAATAGACTTTTAGAAGCAGAAAAATAAAGGTTTTATGACTTGGCAGCATCTGTTGAGTTTCTGACAACAAAAATGTGCCCGGATTAAATGATAATTGATGGATTCTGATGACTAAAAAAAATTGCAAAAATAGACCTGATTAATCAACCTACTGTACATCTAAATAAGACCTTGGACTATGTTCACACCGATGAAACAAACTAAGGGGCTAAAGGCATCAAGCTTTGATTGTTTGATTGAACACAGTATGTATTTCTTTTACCCTATCACATGGACCACTTTGTGTAAAGCTATTGCGAGCTTTGACTCGACTCACATTTAGATCCTTGACTTATAATACTGTTCTGTAGATACAACTGTATTCCAAACAAAAATAGCTGTTAATAAGAAAGTTTTTCATCCATCAGAATAGTTTTGTAGCACTGTTTTGCATGATTGTAGTCTTGTATCAGGTTATTACTAAGTTTAAGTTTATTTCTGCTGCCCAACGGGCTACAAAATACACACACCCACAAAAAAGCACCAGACAAACAGAAAAGGGTAGACAAAAGCAAAAGCTTATAAAGTCTAACCCTTATTACACCTAAATACTGTATATTCCTCGAGTATTAACATCACAGAATCAACATCCAACATGTGTCATATTTACAATCTCGTAGTGCAGTCAAATTTTAGAATTACATAATCAGTCTATAAATTTCACAATTGACATATTTTTTTTAATAGAAACTCAAACCCAGCAATTCTAAAACACATCTTTAATCCCGCAGAGCCATCGTTCCACAGATTAACCCCATGTACAAGAAAACTATGTTTTAGAAACTGAGTACTCCTATTCTATAATCTCTTAAATTGTGACATTTCAAAGTATTTAAATAAATGAACAGTGGATTGGAAGGATCATTGTAATGTGCCCTGCAGACAATTCTAATTGCTTTCGTTTCTATAATAAAGGATTGGTAACTGTCTTGTATGTGTTTAATACAAAGTGAAGAGAGAATCCTGGTTTAAAATGTCTGTAACTTTATACTTTAATAGTGCGATTGTCTTTGTAACATGTTTCATATGTGGTTTCCAACTTAACTTACTGTCTGACACACTGCCTAGGAACTTGGTTTCTGATACACTTTCAATTTCATTATCATTTAATATGGGGGTTACAATTACAGTTTGCCGGCTTGTTTCCAAATATCCTGAATTTAGTTTTACGTATATTTAATGCCAACTTATTCATGTACATGCGATCATTCTTTGGGTAAAAGGAAAAAAAAAACAAACACATAAATGTTGCTCCCAGTTAACTGACAGCTGCAGCACTAAACTCTTCAGCTGAAGTGGGAACTGAAGCGCTCAGTGTATAGTGACGCAGTACTTGGCAATAGTTACATACTGTAGATTCACTAGCCCTCTGCATTTATCAAAGTAAAAGAAAAAAAAAAAAACTTTCCCAAGTATCTGACTCACAGAAATTCAATACCAAGGTATGTGTTTTTTTTTAGTGCTTAAACAGGGATGTATCTGCCCACAATCTAGTGTTATTATGTGACTTTGTTCCAAAATGTACAGCCAACAACAGAATAATACACTGGATCGATAGACTTCTTGATTACAAATTTCTCCCGGGAACTGTGCTCAGTGTATGTTGTTAAATTGATCTTTAACGTCACGCCAGTGTCACTTATATGCCAGAGGAAGAAAGAGAAATGAAACTCAGGAGAGACGAGGTGAGAAAGAGACAGGGAGACAAAGAGAGAGAGAGAGAGCGAGGGGAAAAAAAGGGCAATGGAGGCTTAAAGGAAATAAAAGAAAGAGAGCATGAGAAGGAAGGAGAAAGGGCTATCAGATGTGTGAAGTGGCTGAGTGGAAAGGCAATCTATCCACTACCATGGTGATGACAGGTGTGGGCGGGCATTCGATATCATAAACAGAGCAGAGGCAAATCCACCTTCCCTCTGTGCCTGACGTCCATCCGCCCATCTGTCCCGTCTGTCCGTCTGTCCGTCTCTATATGAGTGGTTGTGGAGAGGGTGGGTGGTTTGCTGAGGCAGTGGAGTGATGCCTGTCTGTCACTGGAGGAGAGGGAGGACGCCAGGTGTGGAGAGGAGATGTGGTGACGGATGGGTGAACAGGGGGGGGGGGGGGGGGGGGGGGGGGGGGGGGAAGGGGGGGAAGAAGAGGTGGAACAAAGTGGTGGATAATAATATAACTGGGGCAAGTTTAAACACTATATTACAAAAGTGGGTATAGCCTATGTACTTTGAATGGCCATTAGGGGGCGACACAGGTGTTGCAGAAAGAGGTCAGTTTTTACGGTCACGACAAGATGACCTTAACACTGTCAGCAAAGATTATTTTTTTTCTCACCTACTACAATTTCAGGTGCTCTTCGCCCTGAGAATAATATTTGTTTTGTAAATATGATCCCATTCAGGGAGGTGCTTTCCAAAATGAGGGGTGTGGCCCTCTGCTGGAGAAGGAGGTATTACATGTGAGCTTCAGACTGGGCTACAAAATTTTTTCCTATTATCAAAACTCATGGAAATATATATTCTTTGTTTGTGGGGAAAAATAAATAAATTACAGTAAATTACAATAAATTACAGAAATATATTTAATAAAACAAGTTGACTTGTCATATTAATGATTAAATAACACATAATAGTGGCTAAATGTATAGTATTTTGCTCGGGATCCCTATGGAAATCACAATTAATTTCACCAAAATTGGAATCACTATTTATGATCAATATTCCTTAGTAAAAGGGAAGTTTAGGGGCCTCAGAAGTTTGGGAAGCTCCGTTTCCAACAAGTGGTACAGTTCGGTTCTCTTCAGTACATTATACAGTTATTTGTATTTCCATTAAGAAGGGTACAAAAATAACCAATCTGTACCATTCCAGATTTTGGGTCCCAAAAACAGCGGGGTAGCTTCTACAGGGTGGAGCTCGACACACTGCAGTCCATTGACTGTTAGAGAGAGAATCACCGTGTCCATGCGACAATATCGGAAAACACAAAATGTGCCACAGCCTCCCCTCAAACAAGGTCCTCTATTCTCATGCTAAAAAGACACGTGCCAAGAAGGAAGATCACTAAACATTGTGACCCAGTTCACAATATAAATAAGAGCAACATTTGTGCATAATATAGTATTTGTGAGTATTTTTGTATAGTATAGTATTTTTTTAACTGCCATATCTGTGACACTTTGTATGGGTAAAGCAGACATTTGAGCAGATACGATTAATAAGTGAATCACAACTTAATTTTATGAACACTATTTAAAACACATACACGTACATCTTCAGGAAAAGGCTGAGAATGACAAACTTAAAGCTACTGGTGTTTGTCTCACTGTAAAATGTAATTTTTTGCTCATTCCAAAACATCTGCACAAAACCCATGACGTTCCCAGGGACACTATTTCCAAATGGACATGGCAAAATTATCTTCATCCTCCTCCTCCACCTCACCAATAACACAGCTATATAGAAACTAGCAATAAGCACTGTCAAACTAATACCAGTAGTCCCTTAAATTATGGATTTTTTGATGCTCTTTTAATAATTTGAGATGGGGCCATGTTGAAATGGGGTGTTCAGTTGCTCTTTTTTCAGCCAGCAGTAACACCAGCATTTAAATCAGCCAGATTTCACACTGAATAAATCAATTTCAGTGGAAAAGTGCAATTTACTCTCTTTGCTTTCAGGGGCAAAGGGAATCTTTGGCAATCCTTTGGGTCATGTGTAACTTTTGGTCAACTTTGACACGTGACTTTTGCCATTGACGCTGAACTAACCACCTTGACAGTATTCTCAGGGGAAGAGGAGAGCGAGAGAAATAGAAAATGGGGGAAGCTGCTGAAGATTATTAGTCGTGTAGCACCATCCAATCATTAGAATCCTTCCTCCTCTGCAGTACAGGGGGGATGATTTGTTGACAGATGATGGCATAAATATGTCTCCTGATACTTAGACCATATTCCCTGCTTGCCTGCTACAGTAGCTCATTCTTAATGATTATTCTCCATATCACCAAGCTTCTGGCACTACCTGGTTGGTGAAGGTGCAAGGATGGACTTCACTGTGTCACTTTTTGGTGTGACTGGACTGTTATACTGTGAAAGCTTGCTAGCACCAGCGATGGCTCACAGAACCATCACTGTGGGTGCTAATTATTACAAATATTTATTTTTATTTTTTTGTAGAAAACAAGGCAGAATGCCCCTTTAAACTCATTTGGAAGCATTCAAATGGCAAGTCACCCCGTGTGCATTTACTACACACATTGTAACCCAGATGAGATCACCAGAATTAATGTATACTTCTGCTCATCAATGGTATTAGCCTGTGCAAATTTCTTCTAGACTTATATAACATTATGCATGTTCACTTAAAAGACATTTAAAGTCACGGTCATCTGTGACCACCCAAATCCAAGCAGTTCATGCCTAATTCCAATTCAGGATTTGTAACAAATTAGACATTCTCTTGATGTTAGACATGGTCATAATTATGTGATAATTTGTTTCAATTCTAAAAGATGATCCGTTAAGGTGACGATTTGCAATTTTACTAAAAAGATCAAAGAAGTGATACAATTTACCGGGGTCACTGGATACATCTTGAATGCATCTTGTTAGCTGCTCCTCTTCAAACCTCACAGCTCAACATGCTGCAGAATAGCTTTCACTTCCTGTTTGTATTCCCAGAGTTGAGAATTTTGTCTGTAGTGGAAATGTAATTTGAAATCTGTTGCATAGGTTTGGCTGGAGCAATGGTGATTATCTTCACCGGTTCGAACTCAGGTTTGCACGTTCTTGTGTGGGTTCTCTCCAGGGACTCCGGTTTCCTTCCAAAAATCATGCAGAAATCTGGGATTAGGCTTATTAGTGTATACTGGCCCTGTGATGGACAGGCAGCCTGTCTAGGGTGCACTCCACCTTTTGCCCTATGTCAGCTGGGATTGGCTCCAACCCCTGCAACCCTCATGTGAACGAATAAAGACCACAGTAAGGTTAGTTGTGTTAGGAGGTTCATTCTCGGGCACAGGCGAGCATTGTATACAATTTGAAAGGAAGAAAAGCATTCACGAGAATGGGGCGAATGGATGGACTTACGGACAGCTAAACATGCGGTGTTTGCACAATCCACAAACATAATGCCTCTGGCCAAAGACTGTTGCCGGCCTGTGCAGGAGCATTTAAAAAGACTTTTTTTTTGTTGCCGCACCAGCTCCACCATCAGTTAGACGGTCTGGAATCTCAGGATAAATGACAGCTCATCAAGATGAGTGACAGGCAGGGAGGTAGAGACGTTTTAAGCACCAGTGAGTCGAGCCGTGAATAAGGGCATCCCCCATCCTACACACAATCCCATTTGGCTCACACAGCCCACAACCCCCAACCCACACATACTGTATACAACAGGAACATATACCATTTAAATATGACAACCTGTGTGTCAGGAAACGTGATATATGCCCTCTCAGCATTCGCTGTAATTAAAAGTCATTTTCCTACTTCTTCTTCTTTTCATTTACTCATGTAAAGTAGGTAAAATTTGTGTTTAAATATGCATATACAGTATAGCAGGTAATGCTTCATATGTATAGTTGCTTGATGATGATTACAAAAAACTTGGGTAAGTTTTTGATAAGTGAAGGAGGTAAGTTTATACTTCTCTCCAAATGTGGACAAATGTGGGCAATATAATTGATGATTATTGATATTCTGAACACTGATCAGGCAAGTATTGAAGGCCCCTGCTGAATCCTGCCATATTTTGTAGTAAGAGGATGGATTTCAACTAATGATGTGCAGTATCATGGTTTCAAAAGTAGTAAAGCATTGCATAAAAAAAATAAAGAAAGATCTACATTATCTTTACAAAGTAATTGACTAATTTATAAATAAATACATTATTGGGAAATAAACAGGAATGATATGATGGGGGATTCATTTAAACAGCATAAAACAGCCAACAAGTTTTGATTTAAAGCGATATTAAAACCATAAATGTTTCTCTTTAACAGATGTGAGCGAACTAAATTTGGCGGAGAAGGTCCTGAGGGTGTATGGCAGGAGTGGAAATGTGGAAAAGGTCTGAAAGGTAAGGAAGTGGTAGGTTGTGGATGGCTTTGAAAGTGAGGAGCTGTATTTTGGAAATGATGCACTGAGTGATGGGGAGCCACTGAGGCTGCTGTAGGACGAGTGTGATGTGATGGACGGAGGGGGGTTCATGAAGTGATACAAGCAGCTGAATTCTGAGGCAGTTGAAGTTTATGGAGGGAGTTTATTACATGCCACTGTCAATGGCCTCGGGCTATTTGGACTATTGACACAATTTATCATTGTACCCAATAGATTGTTTAAATAAAAACTATAAGAGGACTCCAGGTGACTGTTTGATTAGCAGTCTTGCTCAGCTACAAAAACCCCTCCTTCCATCACCTGACCATCATCACTTCTTCTTAACCAAAGGGTGTTGGATGACATTACACATGTGCAACTGACAGCTTCAGAAACCCAAAATATAAACACAGCCAAACTGAACTTGGAAGGTCACTTTCAGACTGCATCCTCTTGACCCTGTCTTTATGGGGATGTACGTGTCTTTAAAAGAGTTAAAAAGAAGAGACAGGAAAACTGCAAGGAGAAATCAAGAGTCATATAGGACAGAGGGGGAGATGACTAGCCTGGGTGAACTTAGCTGAATCTGCCAGCGTTTTGACCTCGCTCTGCAGGAACGTCATTTTGGCCTACTACAAAAAAAGGGAACCTATCACAAAAGGGTTTTTTAGTGGTGGGCTCAAAACGATGACATCCAACATGGCATCCACCGAAGTGCTGCTGGGTTTTGATTCGGCTGTGGCTTCAATTTTAAGCGAGCAAAAGATGTTAGACGCCATAACTAGATAGCCATCACTCCTACATAACTACAAGCACTGGTCTGATTGGTTGCAGGACTATCCAGTGGCGTATACAGGCATTTTGATCTCTGTCCATTGGTCACACCTCTCTGAAGTAGACCAGACCCATGTGAGTATGGGTATTCGCCAGGTTATAAGAGGCGACCTGACCTCAGATGACCGAGGAAGGATGATGATGGTGGTTCTGAAGGGAAAAGGTAAACTGACACTCAACCAGGGTGAAAGAGGGGAGCAGAACAGAGAGCAACATACTGTTTGAGTTTATTTCTAGTAGGAAAGAAAGAAAGCAGTTTGCATTTCACCAAGCGCAAGCACAGTCAGACTCCACGTCTGTCTGATGCGGAGAAGTGTTTGTATGTTGGGTCACACAGCCTGAGTGCTGCAGGTGTTATTTAGCCATGCCTTTATGGCTTGGTACTGTGTCATGAAAAAAAAGCACTGATGGCTGTTTCAAAGGGCCTTGCCTGCTCTTTCAGCATCAAAAAGTGCACTTAGGGAGCCTCGGTAATTTTTCATCCCTTTCCTCAGCAAGGTTGGGTTGTATTATGATAAGCCACAGCCTCTCTCTTTCCCTCTACATGTGTCTCTCATCTGCTCTCAAGCCACCAGTCTTTCATCATTTCATCTCCAATCTCCTCTGTCTGTCTCATCCCTGACTGTTTCCCATGCCTCTGTACTTTTTCACTGCCAAGACACAATCTACCAAATCCCCAAACTCATAAGAAAATAAAGTTTACTCTTACTTCTCTGCTCATTCCATCTATAACTTGGTCAGGGAGGCATGAAAATGGCAATATTTAAAGGCAGCAAACAACAACAGCAAATTTCAGACACATTAATTGCTTAATTGCTGAGGGTATTTTATCCGTCACATTAACATAAGCAATTCCTTGGAAGGATAGTGCTAGCATAGCAGAAAATTGGCCGAGGGGATGTTGGGGAATTAGAAAGGCAGATTGCATGACATGGTAGAGGGAGAAGTCTAAGCTAGCGGAACCGACATTTTAGGCTTTTTTTTCGTCCCTCCTAATTATGATTTTTAACCCTACTCTCTTTCTTCTAGAACTCATTCAAAGCCTGTTTCATTCACTCGGAAGGATCCGTCATGTGGAAAATAAGCTCCAGTGTTTGATTACTTTTTTTTTTTTTTTAACTTAGGACTATTTTGTGTACAAATGAAGAGACATGCTTATAAAATAATATGACATCAAGTTTCACAATTTAAAGTCTAATTTCCAGCACACTTCCAGAAAACTGTTTACAGGAACTTGATCCAAATTGTTTTATATGGAAGTGCATTTCAAAGATATACGAGCGCTTCATCGTAATTTGAATTATTTGAGTCTAACGGTGGACCACAGTGCCTTACAGACATTCGTCATCCTTTGATGATCACTCCTCACACTTATTTCATTTCTCACAGTTCCTCTCCTTCCTTCATTTCCATCCCAACATTACCCATCCATACAGCATGAAACAAAAAAAATAAAACCCTCCTAAACGAGATCACCCACCATGTAATCTCGCCAAACAAATGACAAACACCCGCTGCTTTAGCAAAACACTGGCCGCGAACGGCTCCCGCTGTCTGTGATGGCAGCTTGTGTGCACAACTAAATGCACGCACGCTGACGGCAGCCAAAGCGTGGCGAGACGCTCCGCTCTCATTTCCATTTACTCTGCGCTGTTTGCTGACTCCGGTGATGCTTGTATGAATGGGAAATTGAAAGTAATGAAATGCTGAGGGAAGAAATAAAACTCTCCTTCCCCCCCCAGCTGCTTTCCTCTCTATCTTTCCATACAAGCTGCTAACATGCATATTACCACACCGTCCTGTAAAGCTCGCCCCCTTGTCCATTCGGGCTCATTACAATGACAAAGGTCTGTGGAAAAGCTCCAATCTTTCATTTTCCAGCCTCGGTCCTGTCAGCACTTTCCCCGTCGACATATTGTTGAGGAAAATCCGGCCACATTGCCAACACATTTTCCCTCTGGTCTATTATAACTTGACCTCTGCTGCTTCATCTTCACATTAGTCAAAGGCCACAATAAAAGCAGTTGTATTAGCAGTGATTCTGACTCCAGAACTAAATCTGTCGTCTCCCCTCTCCAGTCTTATCATTTGCCTTCTCCAATGCCTCTTTTATCCAGCTGTACCTTTCCCAAGATTATTGCAACTACTGTATACATGGGTTCTGTCTATGTAGTCTGTATATATTTGAAAATGTTTCTGAAAAATGAAATATGGCTAGAGCAGACTAGTTTACTGCAGATGTGGGGAGCTTGATGGCTTTTTAAATTAATGTTTGTGATGTGTTCTTCCATTGTACTGTGAAATATTCTATTCAATACACCACAAGTATAGTTCAAACTTGACTAAATTAACATGGATAGTAATAGCTAATTATTTTCATTTCCCAAAAAGTCTCCTTCATTCCTTCCAGCCTCCAGTCTTCAAACATTACATGCACTCTGCAACTTACTGTCCAATAACTACATACAAAGTAGATGCCATTAAGTGATGACTGTCATGGTCATGAAATTTGCTTCACCTGTTTGATTCTAAACTGTATATGAGCTTGACCAACAGATTCACAAGATATAATGTTCCAAAATTCTCATCTTTTGGTCATGGAATTGGTTTTATATTCTATGTAATCTTTTTTTTATTTGATTTTTTTCTGTCAGGAAATTACTCTCTGACAGACCTACTGTACATCCCTGCTTTAATTCCGAAATTACTTGGAAAGCATTCAGCATTCATCATTATATTGAGGCCCGATGAATATTTACATTTCTTTAATTAAATGACTAAACACTTAACTGTGAGGATGAATGCTGGGATTTATTCTTTGAAGATGGCCTTCTTGATGTGCCAGTATGAGTTGCAGACATCACTTATCATAGCTACAAACTGACCAAAGTATCGAATTTTTAAGTTTCTAATGTTACGTACAGTATTTTATAAGATTCCATTGTGAAAAACAACCTTATGCAGCACAAATTACTCTTTCTTTAGCTCTTTTAGAAATGAAAGAGGCAAAAGAGATAATGTAAGGCTTTAAATGTGATATTAGATAAGGGATTTGTTTGCTGCAGAGCATAGCTGTTCTTGGCATTCTACCAACTTGGGACTGGATCCAAAAAGGAAACGAGCTACTCTCACCCTTACATTCTACAAGGACACTCAAAGAGAGATTTGCTTATTTTGCAATAGTCTTTAGTTGGCATTGCATGGTGCCCTTAAATTACCATAAATAACTCTTCTATAAATAACTGTAGAGTCTCAGTGGCTGAAATTACCAGTGTAAACATGCAAAAACAAACCACTCACTCCCCCAAACCAGTGCTGTGTGCACACAGAAAAAAAAAATCTTCATGTCCTCCGTCCTCTCAGTAAAGCATCAGGATCTAAACTTTTTTTTGCAGACTAAAAGGTGAAAATGGTCACCACCATAACTACTAGCTATAGTTCAGAAGGATCACAGACGTATCGATTAAGCTGAGACTCATTACTCCCAGCTATATTATTATAAAAAAAATCTGTTATAACGTTTCATGTTTATTGCAGAGAGGGGGAAAAACAATGCTGATAATAATGCAGGAGTCACATGGTGACTGTTGACTGACAGAGTCTTGGACCTGCAGTAAAAGACTTAAGCTGTTAATATGTCTGATAAATCTTACACTCCATTAAGGCTGTAGACAGCAAGGACCTTTTTAATTGCCGTGTTGACACTTGAGTGCCCTAAATTAAGTATGTTAGTTTCTTTTTCTCTCATCAGGAACTGCCTACCCTGCTTTGAATTTTAACCATTTTTTTTAATGTTACCGCTGTAGCTTTGCTCCACAGTTTTCAAGGATTAAATGCAACAGAGAAAGTTAAAGTGAATGCTGTCATGCAGACTAAAGAGCATAAAACAAATTTATGCATTTGCTCTAATGTAAAGGCCATAGACCAATCAGAGCAGGGAATTTCCTCAAATCACCATCCAACTTTGTGTTTTCTTCCCTGGCATTAACAAGGCTTTTATGCCTAGAGAACTACATATTTTCTCTTTTTTTCAGACCATTCTCTGTAAACAATGGAGGTGGTTACTCCGTCCAGCCCATCTGGCACGAACAAATATGTCACATTCAAAGTTAATTAAATCACCTTTCTTCTCATTTCTGATGCTCTTTTTTAAACTTTTAAACAGCTTTTCCTGTGATTGACTGATTACATATTTGCAGGAAGAAGCAGTTGAGCTGGTGTATAAAGCAATGTTTACACTGTAATTATCAAGTTTATACTGTATAAGTTTAGGTTATATAACATTCTATTGTATCTTATGTAATCTTACTTGTCAGTATTTTTATAATCTCCCCATTGTGGGATCTTATCTTATCTTATCTTATCTTATCTTATCTTATCTTATCCAGACTGTCCTCACCTTACATTTGTAGAGGTGAGAATTTGACATCTCTGCCCACGTACTACTGCTTAGATGTATAAACTAATAATTAAGTCATGGCCTTTATTCTTATGTATTTAAATTATTATTTCCCTTTGTGTAGGGCTGTGTGGTTTCACCTTGCTTTCAAGTGCTGCTGCCCAAAACAGCAATAATCACCTTTGCACAGTAGTTTGAACTTCCTCCAACCTTTTTATGTCTGCTGACCAAAGCCAGCAAATGCAGAGCCCTGGTCTTTATCATTGTCCAATGGACATTTGTGATGAATTAGTGTTGATTTATGCTTGAAGATAAGCTCAAAACTAAGCCTCTTACAGGAGATACAGTGATCCATAGTAATGCTAAAATCCCCAAAGCTTAGAACATTACCAAGAATAGGGGTTCAGCATTCACCAGGGCCATGACATTGCATGGCAGTGTAGGTAAAAGCAGCCATCAGATTGCATTTTAATAGTTTCACCTTTAAGTCCCACTTCCTGAAGAGCAGACATATGTGCACTTGTAATATTTTGATACGCTCTGTAAAGCACACTAAATATACACTGTAGCATGATTAAAGTCCTCACCCTCATCTAGAGTTACAATCGAGCACCTCTCGTCAACACTTGACTGTTACCTACAATCTGATTTTAAGATGTGCTCTATGGATTATACTGCATACATTAATAAACCTCTGTGTGACTGATTTGAACGTACTGAGAGAAGGAAATATTTAAGTGTCACACGTTTACGGTTTCAAGGGCTTCGTCACTTTCCGTCTCACCTACTTTGTGTTTGATTGAAATGTTTACAACAAGAGAAAGATACCAAGGAGACCGAAACGTAGAAAGAAACATGCCTTCAAAAAACATGGATGCAATTTCCACTCTGACTCAGCCATCTGACCATCTCATCTTACCAAGTAGCACGATTGCTAAAATCAAAAGAGTACTTTGGCACTGGAATAGAATGCTGGAGTTGTCATTGTTTCCTTACCTGCTATTTGTGGTCCTTTTATCTTCCTGCTCAAAGCGAGAAAGAAAGGGGGTAGGGGAAGGTATTAATTTGAAATGAGCGGGACCTCAAACACCTCCATTATCACAGAATTTGTTTTGGTGTTTTAATACTTACACAGTGGTAAATTCAAAATTAATTATGCATGAATTTGATGCATAAATTATGGGTTGAGACACGGGGATGTAAAAGCCAGATGAAAATGGAAATCTGAGGCCATCAAAGTACAATGTCAAAAATCGGTGCAGATGGGAAAATAAATGTTTATTTTCGGGTCACTGGGGATGTTAATTAGAATTTTTTTTTTGTCTTCCTTTCAAGCATGAATGGTGCAGAGCTCAATGCCGAATGGTACTGCTACTGCGAGGCCATCTCCAATGCATTGTAAATGAAAGCTCAACTTCTCAAAGGGCATTTTTAACGCCAGGTAGACTTTTACTCTGAAGATCATATTCTTCAACCTGATGGCTGTGATGGTGCACACCATACATCATCTACAACTTGGTGTTGGACATGACTTGATACAAAGATATCAATCAATCAGTGACTCTTCAGATCACAGTATAACACCTGGCCTTCAAGGTGACCATTCAAAGCACATTTTAGCTTGCACAATTATACATTGGGGTGCTGGGGATGGGTTCCAAACAAAAAGCAAACATATTATGGTAGAAATACTTGAAATAATGACTGCGGGTTTTGAGGAGTTGATTGAGTATGAGGCATTATGTATCTCTGCCAGGAGAAAGGGCGTGCAAGCTTCAACACTGAATGCACTGTAACTACAGGGGGTCATAAACATGTAGAAAACTCTCTACAGTACAAAAAGACTAGGTGTGGATTTGCCCTCTGTGATCAATAAACATGGTGAGATAAAGCAACAGCATGTCAAGGTCAAAAAGTATAAGGCCTAAAATGTAACCTTGAGGAACACCACACTTTTTTACCACCACACAATTTTAGAGCTTTCAGATGAGTTACACACACACGCACACACACACACATACGTATCCATGACTTCAGAGAAAATTGCATTAACTGACATTGATTTCCTGGAGACTTACTTTAACCTTAACCATAATTGCTAGTACCTAACCTCATAATTTATGTTATGGAGACTTGATTTTAATACCAGAAACACACACACATATACTGTATATACTGTATATACATTAATTTCCGAGCTACAGTAAATACTTTCACTGAGCAGACAAATTCATGTTAAAAAAAAAAAAGCCTAAATTATAATTTCAGTTTTGGATAATTAATAGTAATTTGCAGTAAAGTGCATGAAGCCTCTGTAAAATAATCTGTTGATTATTTTTTCCAATTATTTTTTATCCATAAAATGTCAGAAAATGTCAATTGTGGTGTTCTCAAATTTCTTGTTTTGTTCACAAAGCACAATTTCTGGTTTCTGTGCTCCAAAACAGTTGGAGCACAGAAACCAGAAAATATTCACATTTAAGAGGCTGAAAGAAAAGCAGATACCATTAATGAATCATTGCAACCCTCACTTACAGTACAGCAAAGCATATTACATATACCATGTAATCCTGCTACGTGAAAAACTCTAAAAAAAAAAAAACCCTTTGCAGGTGGTAGCATTGGTCACAGCAAAATCATATCTTCATGCTGTCCATGTGGTCCTGAATGGCCGCTTTATTTCAATTTCCATCAGAGGCTTTGATTGCAGTCATAACCTCTCGACAAGCATCTGAGAAGGATGCATTCTCCATATTTTTTCGGCTCCCACATGTGCACTTCATTTGAGAAACTGCTCACTGCAGTGTTTTCAACAAACACAAGGGTAATCAAACATCTCGCTTCTTCTGTATGCCACGGCTTTCGCTTTTGTCCTGCACCTGTAAAGCCATGGCTAAACCTCAGTCTAGCTGACGAGGATCCTGTGTGTGAAGGATTGTAAACAGGATTGAATGCAGGGCTCTCATCATATCTGTGCTGAAGCTGTAAGCCAATCAATGTCTTGCTTCCGCTTGTAGTGGGAGGTTTAGGTGCATGGACACAGTATTTTGCCTTGTATTTCTACAAGTAAATGCAAGTAGGGTCACGCAGTTCTACTTGTAAAGAATGATTCATCAAAGTGTAGAAATGCACTTAGCCTTTCCAACCTGCAACTCAGCTTCCACAGCTACTATATGTTTAGTGTTTATATACAGCAGTCTTCCACCAACCACTGAGCTCAATAATATGGCGCCTGCAGATTCACCATCTGTTTCATATCTGCCACTCTGTTGAACGCATTAAATAGGCTGATTATAGACATTATCGGTAAGTGCCACCCATTGTGACAGCAGATGTGACTCGCTCCAGCAATGGTGTTGTAAAATGGTCCGGTCCATTTTGGCTGAAATCAAACATCCCTTTGTTCTTTTGGAAAATCCATTATATTCTGCATTTGTTAAGTCTATGAATATAAAAACTGCCAAGTCATTATATGGAACCACACAATCAACCAAACAGGCAAAAAATGAGAGCAGAAAACAATAGTTAAACAGTTATTATTATCAGTGATTATAAAGCAGACAGAATACCTGTCACTCCAGTTTTCAAAATCAATGGAATCACCGTCGCCAAAAACAACAACGAAACACATCACAGTGTGTATCTCATTGGTGACCATTGATTCAGCCAACAATCCCTTCAACTAATTAGCCCCTCAATATAAAGCAGGGGAAAAGTATCTGACAATTAACTCTTGTACTACGCTCCTCTGGCATTTAGTTTTCAACATGTTCCATTGTAAGGTATTGACTAAACGCTACCCTGGCATCGATTGCTGGCGACCATTAGCATGCCTCTGATTCTCTTTTCATAATACTGGGTTTTATCGTGTTTACAGTCAAACCTTTGTTTGTGAGGGCAGATGAAGTGTTGGTGAAAGAAGACTCCCCATGATGTCAACGAGTGAATCCATTGTCACAGATTGTTTTGCAAAAGCCATCCATCTGTGTGTCAAACAAAGCGGTGAATTTCAAGCCAGTTTACTGCGGCTTCTGTATTCTAACCAAACCAGAATTAGGTATGACGCACAGCAGATCAATTTTCACCTTGTTTGTCTATGAACGTATCCATCTTTAAATGAGACGGACTGTGTGTTAGAATGCTGTGAATACCGACAGGGTCAATGAATTGAAGACTTGTGGTAAAACTAGAGTTACTGCCTCCACTGAACAACAGTTTTTCACTCTACAGTTTATTCCAGACTCATAAAATGATGTGAAATATCGAATGTAATGTTTGTGAGGCCAGAAAGTATGTTTTGTGAGGCCACCATGACCTTTGGTGGTCCTTTGTCACAGGGAGACAGAATATCATTATCAGCAGTTGATCTTTAAAGTTCTTACCTACAAATATTACATATTTATTATTTATAATTATGTTAAATATTTACTGTACTTAAGTAAGATTTTAAAAATTTCCTCCATAAATGTTGGAGATTAAAGGGGACATTCACTGGAAAATCAAATTTCTGATGTTTTTTGGTGTGTCCCCGTGTCCTTCCTGTATCTAAACATCACGAAAGTGTCACAATAAACACTTCAGCCACTTTCAAGAAAAAAGGGCTTCTCTGTTTATCTGTGCTCAAGCAAGCGGTTTTGAAAAGTCGAGTTTAGTTACGCAACTAGCGTAACTAAACCAACTCTGCTGGTTGTCCAAAACAACACCAGAGACTCCCTTCTAATGAGGAAAAAAGAGCAGAGTGGATATCTTTCATTTTTGATAGTAATATCCCTGCTAAGCTTCCTGTTTGTTTGTAGCAGTCACTTCGAAGTGAATTGTTGGATTTCCTGGAGGCAATGCAAGTATTTCCAAATTAAGTAATAATGTCTTTGTGCACTTGACTGCTTCTTGTCTTGAATAGCAATAGCTAACGATGGCTAATTGCGGCCTCATTTGAAAGGCAGCGTGTGTGTTCGCCTTTTCTGATTGTCTCAGTAGCGGTAGAAAATGAGTGAGTGAGAGTGAGTGATTGTGTCAGCTCTATGATACTGTTTACTAACACACCACTGCACAACTTTTGTGAAAATGTGTGCATTTTTTTGAGTTGGTTTACGAGTGTCTTGGGTTAGCACATACGCTAACTACTGTGCGGCAGACAGAGATCGTGTGTGCTTTCTGTTTGTCTCGGCTCGCTGTTTTAAACGTGAACTGCTGCATGAGCTGGGAGAAACCATGTGCATAGAGAACAACTTATACTTAAATGATTAAACCCCGCAGGCAGTAAAACGGACGCTCCCGCGGTTTGAAGGGAGAAGCACTGAGCAGCAGTTAGTCTGCTCGTAGCTGGCCAATCACAAGCGAGTGGGAATGCGCTTGGTAGCTGGCCAATCGCAAGAGACTCAGTGAGACTCAGGGGGGCGGGCATTAGCTCCGAAACAGAGTGCCTGTTCAAATGCTGTTAGAGATGAGCAATAAACTGGCTTAATCTGGAGAGACTATGAGGCTTTTGACCGTAAATATTATTTAGTTTATCTAAGTAGACATCAGTAATCTCGATTTTTGGTTCAAAAAGACCATTCTGTCTCCTTTAACACGTATGGTATCTACAGTTTTGGAATTGTTCTTGGATTTCTGCTGCTGAATCACTCAAGGCGCACGGTTGTTTAGTGGACTAGTACATGCCATGCGCTGACTATCTCAGTACGTTGAGTGAATGAATCGCTTGATGTACCTGTACACATACTGTTTCCTCACAGTGACAGGACCTGGGAGCTGAAATGTTCGGCTCACAATCGCCAACGTTCGTTAATACTGTAATACTGAAATATTAAGATTTTAAAATTGTCCTTGTAAATGTTTGAGATTAACAGGTGTTTTTGTCTTTTAAACTTATCTACAGTTTGGCATTGTTCTTGAATTTGCTGAGGCTGATTCTGACAGTTTAAGCTATTGAATCACTCACATTAGTCCAGTGAACTAGTATGTGACGTGCGCTGATTCTTTCAGTACGTCAGTACGAGTGAACGAATCACTTGGCGTACCAGTACACATACTGGTTCCTTGCAATGAGTGAATCACTTGATGTACCAGTCAATATACTGGTTCCTTACAGTGAGAGAACCCGAGAGGTTTCAGCCTGCTGTTTTTGTCATATTACGATACGATTCGGTCTTTTGACCGAAACGAAATATAACAACACTATATCACAGGATGTGTACATCAGAGAAGGATGGAGTATGTGTTCCTAAAGAGGTTAACAGCTGCAAGAGGAATTCATTGGCAAACTGAGGTGTGGCAACGAGAGTCATTTATGATGAATTTACAAACTTATTAAGTGTACATGTGATAATCACTATTTGGCATCTGACAGTCACTGCAAAAGATTTCTTTAAGATGTTTCACATTCACAAATGTGGGATGCACAAATGAACAACTCATCAACTTTCAGTCAAAAAAAAAAAAAAAACACCTGGTAAATGCTTAATGTGACAGAAATAAATTGAAACTTGTGTCATATTAGTTCACTTATTAGTTCACATAGCTACTTTTTTTTTTACAGTTACTATGAGTGGTAATTTGCTCTCTGATTTTATATACGTAGTAAATGCTGTCAAGGATCTGTTTCAAACTACGGTATCTCATGCTTTTCCTCGTGGCTTCATGTTGGGAACAACCTCACAGTAACAGCAGGACTCCAGGTTTATTTACTCTGGACTGGCAGCTGGAGTTGGTCACTTTTATTGTCACTTCCACACATATGCATGACACACAGTACAACCAGCGAAACAAAATGGACCCCAGTGCACTGTGGGATGGACATATGCTGTATGATGGGTTAAATAATATGCAATTGCACTGGTTAACATTTTTATTGCACATTCTGGATTCATCATCTGACTAGTGATAGGAGTAGATGGGATACAGAATTAATTTTACTGAGCATGCAAGCCATGTCACCTGAATGCGTGAATCACAAAGAGCACTAATATAGACAATTTACACACATTTATACTGCCTGTCTCCGCAGAACAACACATGCCTTTGCTGTCTTTGCTGCCATTACACTCACAGACATGCACACAAACAACACACACAAACAACACACAGCCAATTGTTCTGTCTTTAATTATTCTGCATACTGCCTTTTATGGTGATTACTCTGACCTTTCCCTCCAGAGCATCTCCACCACTCTGCCTCTGCCAACCCACCATCTTGGAGGCTTTTAGTCCCCGTGTCCCCATGCTCCCAGAGAGCCGGCCCCCATAATCGACCAGGCGAAAAAAGACTGAGCCCAATTAAAAGTATTTTACCCAGCACTTAAGGTTGACAGGAGCCGGCACACTCAACTCAAATGCCATTTTAACAGCAAATTCATGAATGTGTAATTGTTGGACTAATGAACCTGATGGTTTGAGTGTTGAAATAGAGAGACCTCCAGCTGGGTCACCACACGAAAACACACGCGCACAAGCCAGGCCCGCACACAGTTATACTTTTAAAGACTCTACATTTAGACAGGTTCTGCCTCATTGGGACCAGGTTTTGGTCTCCATGAGGAGTACTGGTCCTGACAAAGTCAGTTTTTATGTCAGAAAAGGACCTTAAGAGGTAGCAAATACAAGTACACACACACACACGTACAACACAGCCATTTTCCACTTTTTTACTCTTTAGACCTGTTTCTCAGAATGCAAGAAAAAAACCCCCATAATTAAGTGCATAAGCACAATTGCAATAAACTCTGTGTACAAATAGGAAGCCTACTCTATGACTTTGTTTTGCAGTGAGATAAAATTATTGACTATTTCCTTTCACCCTGCGTCACCATGGTTGCAGAACATTATCTCATTGTAGTCCATACAATGAGAAATAAAGCTTTCTATTCTATGGCACCACCATCTCCTCCTCTCATGCCACCTGTTAATGGATGGCACATATAGAGTTTGCAATCATAACAGCATCCGTTCCTTTTCTTAAATCATGGCTCCTTATTATTGTTTTCAAACAAGAATCCAGTAAAAAGGACATTGTGCTCTGAGCATAAGATTCAAGCTGCATGTTCAAAAAGGAAGCAATGGTATGTTTTCAGCATCTGATGATGCGTGTGAATAGAATAATAGTGCTCTACAATAGTGCAGAATGATGCCCTTGTCTGATACTATTTAAAATCACTGGATTGGATCACTGAGTGAGAAAATGAGTAAAAAACAAAAACATTACATACATGGCAATACCTTAACTAGCATGTGTTTGTCTAACAGTATTCTTTTTTGAGTTGTGGTCGTATGAAAATAATTTTAAAGCTCTTCCTCCCACAGGGTACACTGTGGGTATACTTTCCTGCAAACCAAAGATTAGGAATTCCTGGAGGGACAGACAAATCCTGTTTGTGCTACAAAAGAGCCTGTCTGTTGTTACACTTGTCTGTATTTGTACCCATTTTTGGAGACAGAGGAAAAACGATGAACTATGTTAGAAAATGTAATCATACAAAATTGCTGCCATTTTACAAAACCTGCTGCAAAACCTTATGTTACAAAAAGCACGACATTACATTGCTGTTGGGGGGCAATTAAGTTAAGGATCCCTCTACAGAACACGGACAAGCTGACCAACCAGGTTTAGAGAGTTTATTTGACAGAAATAAGTGGCAGTGGCTGGTCAGGAAGAGTTGGGTTTCCAAGCTGAGAGGCAGGCAGGCAGACAGACTGTGGCGAGGTGTACTGACCGAACAGAAACACAGGTGAATTAGACCAAAAAATGAGACCTGAGACACAGAGAGAAAAGGCGTGACTATGGATGATATAAAAAAGGAGTTTAATTCTAAACTAACCAGAGTAAGCTAGATGTGTACCACAATGGGTAGCTGAACAATCTGGCAAAACCTGGTGCAGAGAGCCGAGTATTGGAGCGCAGTCAAGTGGAGTCTTGATAAGAAGGTGAACTGAAGGTGAGGTGTTATAGGAGGTACTCCAGAACCCAGACCCAGCCATGCCCACCAAGCAGACACACTGTGTCTCAAAACAGGGGCTGTATCCTACCAAGTGTGGAATCGTCGTCCGGACGCTGTTAAAATGCATCACAGCACCGTGACATGGGCTGTCCAAATTGTCACATGAATTGTAAGCTCCTTTGAGTGCAGCCAATGTTTGGCCGTTTGTGACGGATACATTGGTGTATTCCAGAAGTGTTTGTGCACCAATGGCAGAGCTTTCATTCTTTTGGAAACCTTTGTTACAACAACACAAGAACGGGCTTGGTGGAGCCTGTATAACTGTATACCAAACAGAGACGCACAAAAGAATAAATGATCAAAATAAACTCTAAAATGATAACAGACAGACTTAGACTTAGACTGCACTTTATTGATCCCTTTGGGAAGACTCCTGCAAGGAAACTGAATTTCCAGGAGCGTACAGTAAAAAAAAGAATACAATATAAGATAAACAATAGCCTCTTATCTAAATATATAACATTACATTAACCGTTTAATTAAAATATTGCAGGGTTATTGCACAAAGACTTACTAAGTAATTTCAACTCATTATGCAGGGTTTCCTTTAAGAATTAACATCTGTGGATTAAAGAGAAGAATTAGGAAGGCTACATGTATGATGTTGGTAAACTACTGTTGTAGAAATAGGGTTTTATTTTTATCTGTCCTTCAAATCAGAAAATATTTGTCAAAATAAGTTATATTTGTAAATTATATTCCAGGTTAGTAATATTTAAGGAAAATTATTGGACTTGTCCATGTTTGTCTCTCAATCTGAGAGATGTACATCACACGCTGGTGTCTGCATTGATGCATCTCCATTTCCTCCAGAATTCCATCAAATATTTAAACTTTAATAATAACTGGAGGTTCAATCAAAACTAAGAAATAATCACACAGCTTATAAAACTGGTATAACACCAGGGCAGCATTTAACCTCTTGGTGGACAGCCTGCCAGAATTCATTAGTAGAAGAAGAAGGGGGATTAGTGTGTTGTGTGGGATAGCCCAGTGTTTCAAGGCAAAAACCAAGCAAGGAAACTTGTAAAAAATTTCTTTCGGTAAAGTTACTCACATTACCGAAAGAAATTATTTGAATTACAAATTACAAATGTTCCAAATATGTAATGAGCATGTTGGCAAACATTTTAAAATGTTAAATAATGTCATGATAAAGAATTAATTTCTGGAATAACTGGAAAGCTGTAGGCTAGTGGCACTTAAAAATAAACCTCCAGGACTGAATGCTGTTTACTCAAGTAAAATATTAAAACATTTTCCCCATTCATGATTATCTAAACGATGGAAATTCACCATGATCACAATAATGTGGGTGCTTTTTTATTACAGTGCGCGATACTGTCGTATAGCGACCCATCCCTACTCTGTAAACTGTAAAGTAAAAAGGGATCAGCTGTATCCAGAAAGTCTGTGTTTCCCTCTTTTCGCTCTGTGTTCAGCCGTGTGTTGTCGTCCCTTCCTGTGTTTATTACACAAACCTCCACCAGGCTTTGTTTGGCCTTCCACAAAGCTCCACTGGGACCTAATGACTTTCATTATCAGATGTGGGAATTTAATTTGAGCTGCACCGCTGTCAGAGATGAGTGGCCAGATACAGAGCCATGCTGGAGAAAATAAAAGAGTGAGTAATTACCCTTTAGGGGAGTGGGTGGGGTGGTGGCAGTCTGTGGGTGACACGAGCACAACGGGTCGAGACACTGAGAGGAAGAGCAGCAGAGGGAGGGATGCCGAGCGTGGTTTATGAAAGAAATCAATAGTGAGTTGCCACCATCAGGTTATGAGATTTGAGCTGGGATCTGTTTTCTCATTGTGACCGAAGCAATGGTCCGCGTTATTATCCACGAGGTTAGCAAACAAAAGGTTGAAGCTGGGTGAACGTGCGGCACTGTTTGCGAGGATGGAGGCGAGGCCAGATTAGTAATGCGTGATTAGGAAGGTATTCTAGTACGGAATTATTGCCTTCTACCTCTTGACAAACAATGTGACTTCAAATGTGACCCAAACCTTATACTTTGACAGAGAATGAGAAAATGACTGAAGAGAAGATAAATAATAATAATAATAATAATCCGATTTAGTTCACTTTCCCAGTTTCTAACAGTTTGTTACAGATAAAGCCTATAATGTGTACATTAAAATTAGGCCTGTCACCGTTCACTCAGAATCATAATCAGAAAACTTTATTAATCTCCATGGGGAAATTGGGTACATTACATCTGCTCAGGAGGAAAATAAGGAACAATAACACAATATGATCAGCAGATAAAATATACACTTTCACATGAAATACAGTATATACCACATAAAACATAAGTATTGTGTGTGTCCAAAACAGAAGAAAGTATGAAAAATAGTACAAAACGAATATGAGCAAATGCAACAGGCTGCAAACACATCAGCGCAGGTGCAAAGTAACATGTGGCACAATATTTATCTGAGTTGGGTCAGTGAGATTGGTCAGTGTTACACATTTAAAGTCAGCTGATGATCATTGTGTGGTGCAACTAAATAAAACAAGAATACAATGTGACTTTAGGGGGAAGAAAATCCCATAGATCAATCAATAAGGGGGTGCGAAATAGTTCTGCGGCTTCTGTGTCACAGATTGACTCTGCTTGTATCATTTGAGATTATTTACTTATGTTAATGCTGCAACCTGCTATGTTTATCAACCCTAAAACACAGCCCATGTGAAACTGAGAAGGCGCCTATACTGGAGCTCCTGCAAACTGAAAATGCTCTTTGTATTAACATTTCTATATAAATATATATATACATATATATATTTATATTAACAGAGAGAGAGAGAGAGAGAGTTGGTATTGTGTTACCTCAGACTTATTGCACTTCTTTAGATTTTAAAAAAATCAACAACAAAAAAAAAAAACTTAAGTTAATCTAAAAGTTTAAGTTCATAAATTAACTAAAAATACACTGGTAACAGTAGCTTCCCATTGTTAATATGGACATAAAACATTATAAAAATGTAATAAAAATGCTATTAATCTCAATGAACTATTAAACTTCTACAATTAACTGAAACTAAGAAAACATTTATTGTTTAACAGGCCTAATGAAATGGTGCTGCCAAAGCTAAAAAAGATATTTGATTGTGCCATAAAAATGCTGTCTCTGTTGTGCGACTCACAGTTGAAGCACATTTATCTTTTTAAGAGCTCAGAAATCTCACTCCTGTAGAGGAAACCTTGATTAAGCCGAGGAGTCTGCGGTAAACACAAACCTCTTGGAGGTTGGCCATTGCTGGCTTCCACTTCTTGCTCCTCCAAAATTTGTAAATTCTCCCATCTGTCTCCACTGGCCTCTCCAGCAGCAGGATGTCGTCTCTGCTGCAATGCTGTAAGTAGCCAAATAGAATACAGCTCCTTCCAACACATGATTTTATTATAAAGGAAGAAAGTTAATATACTGAAAAAGTTGGTAGACACGAAGCACTGATCAAACAGAAGTGGGTGCATTTGCATATACATTAGTGACAGGGAATCTGTCAAACCTTTTACACACTAGGAGTGAACATACTCCTAATTTGAACTAACAGAGAAAAGGTGCTTGGGGCCCTTGCACACCTGTACCAGGATTTGAACTACAGACTCCTGAGTTACAACCAAGCCTGATTTTACTGACTTAAACCTATTTTCCCATACTGGGAAATGAACCCAGGCTGACTAGGTGAAAACCAGGAATGCTAACCACTAGACCATATAGATACAGATACAACATCTAGCTTTGGACATTAGTGATCAGTGATTCCATGATAAACATTCAGAATAATGCAAACCAAGAAATCTCTGAGAGAAATACGGTGGTTCTTAAAGTCAAGGAAGGCTGAATTTTATGTCACTGAAGCCCCCCACTCCAAAAGGACGGTCTCAGTGTGCACAGTCCTCTAATCCATTACCCTGCACATAGACAAGAACTTGTAAATATATGAAATGAACATCAATAGTTTGCACACAGCATGGCCTCAGTGTCCACTTGACTTTTCTAAGAGGATATTTCAAGAGAAAATGATAAGTAATCAGTTAAAGATACGCATCTTGCCTGAACTAAGCCATGATGGGAGATACTGAACAATTAGAAAGAAATTCAAAAGGAGATGGCATTTCTTTGGGCTGTTTCACTAAGCAACTGCACATACACTGATCTTTGTTTGGCCTAAACTGTCTGGCTCTTACTGACTTAATCTGTCTGTAAGAGCCAGTCTGTCAATGTTCATCTGGTGGGAGTGAGTTTGAGAAGACTCTTACTTTTTGAAGCATTTTTGCCATAGATTTTCTATGGAAATTAGCTATATGGCTATATATAGCTTGTCTTGAATTATCAAAATATGTTAGAGTAGATGTCACTACACTGTGTCATGCTAATTTGAATATGAGTGATGTAATATGTAATCATCTTGCATCCATATATTAAAGGCCATAATTTGAAAAGTGAATTCAACAGTTATTATTATTATTTTAAAGTTGCTCTCATCGTGCCATTATTGATCCAAATACAAATCTAATTTCAAGCAAATGTTTATTGGATGAATGCAATCTGCAGTATGTCTCTGTAATATTCAAGCATTGCACGTGTTGCTTAAAAACTCTTACAGGCATCACAACTGAGGTGGTTTTGTTTTTTAGGATGGATTAAATAATTGAAGTGGTTCACACTGAAGCAGCATTAATCCACATGCACTGTGCACTTGGGTTAAAAAACTGAAAATGTGTTCACTAACAGCAGTTGAAATCTATATACAACTCTCCAGATGTTAATAGAGTAATGGCTTCATTTGTATGGCCAGCAGAGAGCAGCATTGCTTTCTGCTTGACAGCCATGAGAAATATGAATGGAGAACCTTTTCATCTCACACTGTTTATCACCCATTACTCAGTCGGTGGTGGGTGAGCAAATGAGGAATTTATTTTGGGCGGTGGTGGACAACTGACGAACTTGGGTAACCGGAACCTCACTCAAGAAACAGTGAGTAACACAGTGGCAGGAGAAAGATCCATGTTGTAATTCACTGCAGATATGAAGGGATTCGGGAGATTAAAATTGAAATGCCTGAATTAATTTGTGTTACATTCACAGTCACTTTGCACTGTGTTTCATTATCAAGGTGTCATAGCCCCAGAACAGAAACTATCACCTTCCTCACGTTCAGCATCGGCACATCCTTCACATCCTTGTCACACCTCAGTCTTCCATGCATTAAAACTCCAACATTTTGCTACAATCTATCTCCTTGACTGACTTGTAATAAGAACACTGAATGAGTTTATTTTTTTTTGTGTACACCGTCAAATGTCTCCATCACATTCCATCACGAAACTTACAAAAGGACGAAATCACTTACACGCAGATGCTCCATCGTAAAAGCAGGCATTTAAGGACTTTTACATATTTTTTAAGTGATGTCATTTCAACATGAACTCATGAACCTGCTGGCCATCATTTGACGGTTTAAATCTTGGACCGTGATGAAGCTACACACATCTCATACTTCAGCATCCAAGTATTTGTATCTGCCCAGTTAAAGGACAGGCATTCCAGTGAAGAGCTGGAATGAATGAGGCACCTTAATAATACTGAGGCTTTTATTTTAAGGTAAAATAAAAGGTTGATTTAATGTGTCGGAGCCCAATTCCTTTTTTTTTTTGGCCCCTCTTCATCATTCCCATCTGTTCCTGTCTGTGCCACCTGTTCGGAATTTCTGTCCCAACGGCTCCCAAGGGTTAGCTGCGGTTCACTTTCTAACCACAGTTTTATATGGGGGGGGGGCAAGGGGGCGCCGTTGAGTTCCTGGCTCTGCCTGTCAACAGGCTCATGACACGAGTGAGGAGCGGAGGTTAAGATGCAGCACTGTAGTGTCAGGCAGTGGCACACGGATAAAAGAAAATTCAAAAAACAGTTGGCAAAAAAAAATATATGTCAGTATATATATACACATATATATATATATATATATTTTTTTTTTCCCACAAAAACGATTCCTCAGCAGTATGCCTTATCTGTAGCCAGAGAGTGGCAGTTTTAAAAGAATACCACATTGGTCACCATTATGAAACCAAACGTTTACTTTTTATAGTTTGCATTGTCCACTTTCCTACTCATTATTCAACCTAATTTCATATACAGTCTTAAGTTTCACAAGTTGGACCATCCAACTTCTTTTACATTGGTTAAAAGGCACAGTGTTACAAGGTTGTGTTAATGCTCAATTCACATTTTTAGTTAGTTTTATGGTCAATCAGATTTTATATTTAGCCTTATGTACAGTCCTGCATGTTACACATATTGGACTATATCCAAGTGCTTTCAACTTGCTCGATCTACTGAAGCGCCTTTAGTCTGAAAGATTACTTTCCTATTCAATATGTTTCTACCTCTTAAAAAAAGGCCATATGGACCTCTTAAAAAAGCCAATAATTTTGGCCCATTATTGGGGAGAATTGGGCACCCCTGCTTTAGCGTATCCTTGTATTCCATGAAAAGTGCCTCAGTAATGTATATCACTAGGAAAGAACATGACATGCTGGTCAAATTAGGGCTGAAGTGAAAAACAAAAAAATCAGCTTCCTCTCGTCTGAGGAAGCTCTTGCCGACTGTAAATGTATTATGTACAAACTACATAAGCCCGGTCGGTGGCTGAGCACACAATTAAGTCAAAATTATATCCTAACTGATATAATGCACACTCATATTCAAGCACGTTTGTTTGGTTCATTCCATTCACTGAAGCACGAGTGGCTGGTGCATACAATTCTAATAATACAATTCATGCATTTTGTCGGGACGGAGCATGTAAACAAAACCAACCATGGAAAACATTTTCATAACGTGTTACTGTATCATTAAGATCATAAGATGTTCTTCAAGACTTCCCCAAACCTTCCTCACGCCCAAGAGCATTTGCTTTTTAAAGAGGAGTCAAATTTAAATGGAAGATGGAGCATGCCATCAAAGAGAGAGTGGTTGCTGTTGGTCCCCTCCCTCTTCTCAGTTCAAACGTGGCAATAGTGATACAGGAGAAGGAGGTCAAGACTATTTACTGCTTAAACGTCTGAGTTGATGATGGTTCATTGTTTTCTCTTTGTTGCCGTGGCTACGTATGACCCTGGCAACCATGGCAACCATAGCAACCACAGCAACCACAGCAACCACAGCAACCACAGCAACCACACCAAGATAAAGGATGCAAGGGCTGCCAAAGTTGCTGGAATTACATCTTTTTTTATCAGCAGTGAGGAAACACACAGCACTAATGAGGACAAATGGCCTTGAAGCATTGTCAGCATAGAATTTAATTGTCAGGCCTGGTCCAATAAGATTAGCAAAAAAAAAAAAAAATTGCTGCATCAATTGCATCTTTATCTCCATTTCAAGTTACAATACAAGCCACTTTTTCGGCAAAAAGATAGCATTCAAATGTTGCAGGTTGTTAGAAAGATTGGAAGTCCCACTTCTCAAATATATTATTCACTCATGAATCAGTTACACTCATTAGAGCTAAACGCCCTTTTCAACACAGTGTGATTGTGTTCAAATTTCAGATCTTCTTATGCTTCTTGAGCCATGAATTTTATGCTCATCCTAATTTTCTACTACTGCATGGCTGTTTACATTCCAACCTGTAACATCTGGAAGTCTAAACAGTACAACATAAATATCAGGGTACATAGAGTTACAGCAATGTTAAGTTAGCACTTTTCTATGGCTGTGAGTGCTGGAGAGTGATGCAGAAGGACCAAAATATAATCAATGCCCTCCACAACAGCTGTCTCAGCCTGGGCCACACCACCGTGGTATGTTCTGCTTTTCATTTGAGTTTGTGTGCTCACTGATTAGAGCAGCCACACTGCAGTCTAAAGGAAGTGAGCCATAATGCTGTTCCACAGCAAAATACTGTAATTCTTTGACTGCAGCTTCCACATTTATATCTACTGCTTATGTCACAAAAAATACACATTCTGTTCCCATTTCAAAGTAAAAATCCTCTAGCATTTCTGTTCCCTTAACCTGTTCATTTATTTCCAGCAAAGCTTTATTGTGAAATATTAGCAGGGTCAACGGATTTGCTGTTTCACACTGAAGAGTCTTGGCCATAAAAGTATACTTTTATGGTAATTTCCAAAGGCAACTCCTTTGAGAAACATAGCAGCAGCTCCCTGTGCCAACAACAGAGCTGAATGAGACGCAGTAGATCAGAGCTGTCAAACACTGCACGCACACATCTGATGTGGCTCCTGCCTAAGGAAGATCTGCAACATCTTATGACCAAAGACAATATCCAGTGAGGACTGGTAAAAGAAGACAGGCTGTAAGATTGGAGGATCAGGTGACTCGGTCCCATCCTGAGAATGTCTAGTATCAGGATCCCTAAAGCAAAGACAACCTTGTGGAGAACAGTCAGCGCTGAGCTACAAAGATGGGTTTGTCATGGGGCAAGGCATCTGCCAAGGCACGGTCAGATGTTCCACAAGAGTCAACATAGAAAAGTAAGGCTATGGTTTAGTATGAAAGAAAGAGTAGAGGAGGTCCATCATGGCAACAAGTGCAGACATGTCCTGTCCATTATGCCTAGATACTGACATTCTAGTCAGTCATGATCGGTGTGGCTGACTAACTGACTTTAATTGCCCTTGCTCCTGGGAAAAAAAAAAAAAAAAACTGCTGTGGTTTTCTACCAAAGGAAATGCTCCAGAGCACCAGTGTGTGCCTTAGCTGGCGCTGACAGAAACGAAAAAGACTGCTGTGCTTCCTCTTGTGGCATTAATGTGTTTTTCATGTATGCATTTTAAATGACGATCGCTGAACCACGGGTCACTGCAGATATCAGTGAGATGTATAATGCGAATGCAGGAAAGTTGTTCCTCTTTGCACACTGCACACTATATTATAACCTTGTTTGAGAGTTTGCATCTGAAGCAGAGATCAACAGTGTAACAGAGGCAGACTCCAGACGAGACATCACATCAAACCTTCTTTTGACTTTTTCTCTCTCTTTTTTTTTTTCCATCCCTTTCCTCCTTGTCTACTTATTTATTCCAATTTCAGAACACCATGTTCTCTGAGAAGATTTCACTTGAATATTTCACTACATGCTCTCTCCCACACCCATCTCTCCTCTCTACTCTCTGTCTGCAGGTTATAAAATTTATTTATTTTCGGGAATATTTTTTTTGGAGGGGGGGGGGGGGGGGGAATTACAGCAAGGGGGGGGGGAGAATTACAGCAAAATGGGTACAGCTGTAATCAGAGGATAAGTAGCAGCCGACATGGCAGGTGTTTGAGGGGAGATAAGAAGAGAACCATTGTGAGACTGTGCCTCACTTCCATTTAAATGTTCTGGGCGTTTGACTTCCTTGTTTGATTTGTTACCTACAGCCTCCCTGTGAGCTGTCAGCAGGGAGATAGCAATTTTTCCCCTTAATGTGGTTTTCTAGGGTTGTGTTTGTGCCGTCCTTCAGATGTTAGGGGTTAGATTTTTTTTTTTGGAGGGCGGGGGTTGCGTGGTGCAATGCAGAGCAGCAGTTCAGTGGCCTTGTTCATTATACGATTAGAAGGAACGCAGGTTCAATATGTGACAAATGCACAACAGCGACCTTTGGCATTTAAAACTGTTTATGCACTCCGAAATGAAAACACTGGAGAACGAGGTTGACGGTGTCTCTGGAACACGGAAACACAACTGCACTTTACACAATGCTCATGCACATACACGGACACATAATTGTCCCAGGGTCCGCTTTATTTTTATAAACACTGAACCGATTTAATTAATTTCCACATGTCAGCAACAGGCGGACATTAAAAGTGGAAGTGTGTCTGCAGCACTCACAGCTGCCGAGTCACAGGAGTGGAGAAGAATTACCGCCACAGAGTAGACAACATGGAGACATTAATGAGCTGTAAAAACATTATTTAGATTCAATATCTACCAACAACATGTACGGCAGAGAAGAAGAGGGTTATATAACGTTAACTGACACTTTCTGTTTTGCTTCCATACCAGCGTGCCTGTCTTTAATTTCCCCTCCACTTTCAATTGTCTACATTGTAGTGCATCTAATCTCCACTGCAGACCCCTCTTCTCTTCTTCTTTTTTTCTGGTTGAGAGATTTTTGGGAGGGGTAGTGAAGCTTTTTAAGTTAGTCTTTAAGAATTATTGCTGCAGCTTGCTGCATCTGACTATACCTACTGGCAATCCATGTGTTAAAATGCCACAAACTGGGAGGATAGCGGTGGGTGCAGCAACCCCAAGCCGAGTTTGTGGACTTCAAATAAATAAGGTCGTGAAGAAATAGGCTGCACCATTGGTGATATTTCAAAAGCAGGAGGAAACACATGCCGCCGCACATGCATGTGCAAAGGGGTTGACGTATGTGACGGTATGTGCCCACACTCATGAATGTGACACGGTGACACAAAGGATAGCACACACACACACACACACACACTTACTTGCCTCACAGGAGACAGTTGTTAATTATATCACAGTAGTGTTTTGTTCCATCAAGTCCTCCAGAGAAGCTCAAGCCAACATGTTCATGTTTGATTTTGACTGCAGCACTCTGAAAGTGTTTCCACTGTGCCCTTCATCCTCCATTATTAAGCCAATAAAAAAGCATGTGTGTGTGTGTGTATTGGGGGCGGTGGCAGGGGTGCCTCCCTTGAAACTGTGACTGCACAGTATTCTCATTTTTATTAGCTCCCATGACACAATGGACACCAAGAGAAAACATCAGAGCCCTGCACTCGTCTTCCTTTGCTTCCTTTCTTTTAAATTAAAGTGATATCTCATTGCTGTACAATAGACCAGCTGTCCAACAGCTGGGAAATGAAGAGGAATGATTGCGTGGCCTGTCATTATCATTCCTCTCCATTTGTAATGTCTATGAAAATGTCTGTGAAGGTCAAGGTTATCCAGGTTGTAAATACTGAGGCTACTAATTCCTAAGTTTCTCTCAGGCTTCCTCTGACTGATTGACTGGTGGGGAATATTGGATATTGTAACACTGCACCGTGATTATGAAGGTCACTGATGTCATATCGTAAGTTAGTAGTCTTGACTGTCATGACAACAAGAATTAGAGTCGTGAATACTTGAGCGCAGGTTGGAGCCATAAACTGTATAAAATAAACTGATGTAGCCTTACAATTTGAGAAGTGAAGCCAAGGAAGTAGCATAACAGTTAGCCACCAGGGGGAGACTCTGCTGTTTACAAAAATAACTCAATTGGAATGAAAGTAAATGGAAAAAATGTGCCTTAATCTGAAACTCTTATTTCCCCCCAATTTCTTCCTGATTTATAACAAATATAACGATTGTCCTGAGGAGTTAATGGTCTTTTTGGATCATCTTCAATTGAACATGGTGTCAGTTTTGAAAATTATGTTCCAATTTACTTTTTTTTACTTATTTTTTTTTATTTGGCTAAAACAGCCACACAAAGGAAAATCCAAAAACATGAATAAGGAGCAGAAAGATGAATCCTATATTATCTGCCCCATTACATAAGATGTCAATAAACCAAACACAAATTCAATAAAAATAAGACCGACAGAGCTTTTTAGCCAACAAGTGTTTCCCAAATGCATTTCATAATATTATACATAAAATAATTTATCTGTCTCGACACAAAAGAGAGCAAAACCTCAACAGCCATTAAATTCTCCCAACGTGTTGGATTTAATTATCTTTTCAAATGTTAGATGTAGTATCCTTGGCTTTTCAAGATTATTGCATAAATTCTGAATCTGTGTTTTTTTGTTTTTTTTTAAATCAGCGTTCCTTTCAAATTATAAAGACTTAATTTCTTTATTGTCATTTCTCATGGCCTACACACCTAAAAAGAGAAAGAAAAACAAGGCTAAAAAGATGATAAAGGATAAAAACAGATAACATTGAGTAGAACAAACCATCTGCGCAACATACCATAAGAGTAATCTGATGAGAAAAAGGCTTAAAAAACTTTAAAATGTTTCTGAATATTGTAAGGTAAAACGTTCTTATGAGCTTTATACATTGTCTAGACAGCTAAATCCATTTCTTACACTGTAGGGTCTATGGTCTATGGTCTATGGCCACGTCTAACATGCTCGGAGAACTGCTTATGCTGTGGACATGCACAGTACTGCTCATTTTAGAGTTTATTTTGCTCGTTTATGCTTTTTGAAAGAAACAAAATGTTGCTCAAATGTTAATAAAGAGTTTCCAGAAATGATTAATCACTGACAGTCTGGTTATTCTATGTCCTGTCAAGAAAAATAAATGGAGAGTCACTCTAAAGATATATTTGTTTCATTTTTTGTTTTTGCATGAATGATAAGAGAATCCTGTATGCAGTCAAATCTTGAATGGTGAAAAAAAAAAAAGTGGTGTGGTTGACCATCTGGTCATTAAAAGATAATTGGATATTGGCTTTTTAACCTCTTGCAGCACACTTGTGACTTTTCTTCAACAACTGAACATGAATAAATGATGTCTAAACGCAGAAACGGTGAGGAAGCAGTTGACAGTGTCGCGGCACTACAAATAAATTCTAAGTGTCAGGGATGCTTGCCATGCAAATTTTACATGCATCCCATCTTTGTTTTCCTTGAGTTCCTTTTAATCCCGATTCCTCTGAAGTCGCGACGAGAAAGACAAAGGTTTGTATTTAGTTGGCAGGGCTCCCTGATCTGCTGTCGCTAATTGACGCTGGTAAGACTTGAAAGTCAGGGAGAAGACAAACATGTCATAAAATTTTCATGATCAAACAACACTGGCTTTGCCGCCTGACACTCTTGTTGCAGAGAAACCACATACATTGTTTTTCTATGACGCCCCAAACTTTGCTGAAATTATTCATGTCTGCCATCTTTCATATGGGTTCGTATGGGGAGTTAGGCATGGAGTTCGTGAAGATCTGTGTTTGCTGTACGTGTGATGTATGATGTTTCCCCCTCAATCAAAACTGCTTCTGCCCTTTACAAGGAGTACAGTGCAGGGCTGTTAGGGGCGACCGCGTGTACTGAAGGAAGAGATGGATCCCACCTGCACTAACCTCAAAAAGTCATCTTCAGTAAGGCAGCTTCTGATAAAGGAGAGCAAGTTTTGGTTCCACATCACCAATCCTTGCTTTTCACCTAAGCAACTCTATTACTTGATCTCCACCTCTGACTCCTTTCTGTGTCTCTCTCACCCTCCACTTGCCTGATCTCCCATTCTCTGAAACCTCTCTGGACTCCTCTAAAGAAGCTCATCTGAGAGTCTGCGCAAAACGGGATCCTTTTTTGTGTTTGGAGTGGGGAAGCGGGGGGCTGTGGGTGTCTCTTTTGAGACTCTTTGATTCGAAACTTTACATCTTTCCCCCCCCCTTTCACATAAAGTTTGAGTACTCTTCAAAATGAAGCTGTCTGGAGTTCTTCAAATGATTCTGTGGACCCAGCGTTGGTGGAGGACTATCAAAGCAAGAGTCTTCAACATCTGAACCTTATTCAAAGACGAGAAAGCCGTTCAAGTGCAGCAAAGAAAGAAAGAAAGAAAGAAAGAAAGATTGTCTTTATTAAATGAAAGTCTCAGAACAGATATTAGCAGCTGGCTTAAGTCAAACCTGCCTACCTCCAGCCAGTGAATCATTCTAGCATTTCTGGCGCTTTGGTAAATTAAACGTGAAGGGTTTGTCATCCTGTGATGCCAATTCAAAATCTTTCATTTTTTTGGCTGACCAATTCTGTGAGCATTAAAATATGTTTTCCTGAGTGTGTGCTTCTCCTATGTCTTCTTCCTTGAACTACCATTCACACCCACAAACACGGTGTTCCTTTGGCTTCTTAATAGATTTTAAGTGGTTGCTTATAAAAATGCTTAATTCTGAAATTTATCAGAGGCATTGTGATGCAGCTGAATGTGTGAGTTCAAATGGATGTGAAGTGATCCTGCAGAGGAGATGAAAACAAACAAGTGTGTGGGGAATGAGGGACGCTGAAGTAGACGATGTAACTATACACAAGAGAGGAAGCGAGAGTGGAAATCACTCAGCTTTTGTGTGCCGGAAAGCTTGTACACCTGTCGAGCGTTTGCAATTAGCGGCCATTACTCGCAGGTTGTTGTTTGTCCGTAAATGTTACATCTCTGTATTATCAGAGCAGACACTGTAGCACCAGGATGAAGTGATTCTACATGCTCTGACACACACACACACACACTGTTTTCGACCTCAGCAGGAGTGACAGTTTAACTGGCAGAGATGTTGGTTTAACACACGCCAAGGATGTTGCAAGCGGAAAAGGGGTGAGGGAGACAGGGAGGGAGGGATGTTGGGGTCAGGCCTGCCTCCTCTCCAGTTAATTGGCCTAGCTTGTAGTGTGTGCTTGACAGATTGAATTATCAAGCTGGTTCCACGGTCTGCAATCCCCCTGCGGTATATCCTGGTTGACTATTAATGACCGGCTGCAGCAGCCTCCTCTGTTCTCCCCGGCTGTTCTTTCTGTCCTGCTCTCACAGCTCCCCTCGGTGCTCCCTTATTCAAAACCCTAACCAGAGGATATCTCCATGTCTGCCTTTCCCTGTCCATGCTGCTGGATGCCCTTTGGTCCTTCATATTTTCTATCCAAACTTTTTTTTTTTTAAAAAGGTGAAAAGTTTGAAAAGCACTTCTTCCTCGTGAGTTGCAAGTTTAATTGACACAGCACTCCCTCCTCCATTTTTTTTATTTTTTTTCACCTGGCAAAGTCTTGATGAAAAGGTACGGCCAGAGCAAAGCTGCAGATATTAACGAACAGTTGAAACAGGATGCGGGTTAATCTCCGCCCGCTCTGCTCGCTATTGTACACTCCGTTCTAATGAAGAATCAGCAAGGGTGAAATAGAAATGGCAGAGGAAAATTGCCGAGTTCATTATGCTCCGTGTCCGGAAAGCTCCACTACAAAGGCAGGCCTTCAACAATGCTTAATTTCAGTATACATTTGCTGCCTGACTGGTTTACTCATTATGTTTCTTTTCTTTCTTTTCTGTTTAAAATTTGTTTTACAGCATTTGCTTTATTTCTGTTAGTTGAGCTGCACAAAGTGTAATGGGAGAATGTTTCTGTATGAGTGCATAACAGAAGATAATACTGGGCTGTATATAACTTGGCTTTAATCAATATATTTATGTAGGAGAAACAATGGATTGTGTAATTACATGTAAGTGGTTTGTCAGTATTGTTGAATGCAAAGACACTGCAGTTTTAGTGTTTTTTTTTTTTTGTTTGTTTTTTTTTTTTTTGGTCATGTTTGGGTACTTTTTTTTATTTTTGGCCTGAAACTTTGAGATAAAGGTTAAAAAAATTATTTTGGAATAAGACTTTTTGAAGAAATGAAAACTTTTTTCAGTCATTAAAGATTTTACCTGAGATCTTATCAGCCTTGACCTTTCTCTTGCAAAAGTGAAATGTGAAATCCTTTTATGAAAAAGTAATGTCATACATTTGTGGATGCCGTACACCCTACATTTCATTTTGCTGTCAACTCCACAGGGGGAAGAAAAAAGGGTTGGGTGTGTTTGGGGAATTACATTGTGAATGATGTGCACAGGTTTTCTGCAGTTTCCCTACCACAGTCCGAAAACATGCAGAAGTTAATTGGACAATCAAAACTAAGTGTAAGAGTGTAAGATTGAGTGATGGTTTGTCTCTGTGTTTGCTGCACATAATTTTGCTTAACTGTGTCTGTGTCCTAGACCTAGAACAATCAATGGGCTCCAAACCATTGCGTTCATGTTGTTGCAGTATTTGCCAATAAATGCTGCGCCTGTTGAAATGGCGAAGGTGTTCTTTTGTTTGCATGCGCTTTTTTAAATTTGCAGTGTGTTGAGCTCACAGGTGCTGCCTCTGTGCGGAAAACAAAGAGCCTCATACAAGAAAACCACAACTATCCACAAGGGCAGAAAACTACAGTGTCATTTTAAGCCTCTAAAGTTAGAGTTTATGTAAGTAAAAGCATTTTTACGCTTAACAGAGTCTGTACAGTGGGACCAGCACCGTAAAATAATATGCATATCTTTCAATATACGGCTAACCCTTGAAATTAAATGAAAATGACATGCTTTTTACGGATATTCTAAGGTCCATTCATAGCTAATTGAAATAAGAACAAAAGACACCCCTTTGTCTGAGCTGACACATTTCTCAGTTTGAAACTGAGGCTGGCGTAATGGTGATCATGGTGCGACCTCCTGCTGGGACTAAAACCAGGCTGCCTGCTGGCTTCCTGACAAACCTAGCATTACTGCATAATCGGCGCTTACCATCACTTTGTACCAGCAACCTAGCACAGAAACGACACACATGTGCGCACGCGCTTGTACTCCCAGATGTCAAAACAAAACACATAATCTTGTGCACAGTACAATATGTATTATGCGCACGTGCACTCTCTCTCTCTCTCTCCAGCTCATAAATGTAAGTCGCCATCTTTTCACATGAAGACAACACAACCCGACCTGAGCCAGAACATGCCTCTTAATTCAAACAAGCGTTTTCTTATTCGCCTACGTGCAAACATTCACAGCTTGTGTGTGGGCCATTGTGAGTGACAGTGAGTAGTAGTGCCGGTTATCTGTGTATCTGTGCATTCGGTATGTGTCATCATAAAATGCCAACTGCGGGAGCCCTTCTCGGAGATAAGATATCGAGAGATGTGAAGGCAAAGCTTACAGACCAACTTCGGCAAACACTTTGTGCGTCAAGATAAATGAGTGTGTGTGTTTATGTGTCTGTCTGTGTGACTGAAAAAAAAATAAGAGACAGGAAAATGCAGGAGGAGACATGAAGAGAAAAAAGCCCATTCCAATTATTGCCCCAAGCCTGTCCTCGAGACAAATGTCAGATAAGACTTTTGTGCTGATAAAGCCCACTGACCCTCAAGACTTTTGACCCTTCTCAGACTCTGTAGCACTAAGACTCTTGTTACATTGTTTCCTCTGATATGATGCTGAGCCCAAATTGGAAATGGGATTTCTTTCTCAGGTGAATTCATTCAAAGAAATAAACCTGTTTCTTTTGGAGTATCTTTTGATTTCTGTATGCCTTTCCTTAGTTGAGGTGGCACCAAGAAAACAAGAGAACATTGCACCTGTTCAGGTGTTATTTATAGTGTGTGCATAGAAACGGATGTAGTCTTTTTAGTTTCAAAACAACCTCCAGTGTGAAGCCTCACGAGTCATGAATTGACTGGCGCCATGACAGCTTTAGCAAGCAGGTGTCAATCACACAATGTACTCATATGCATTGTGCTTTGGTGTCTGTTTTCTTCTAAATAAGTCATAAAAGTGACACGATGTTCTACTGAGGAAGACTTGAAACCATTGATTGAGACCGATAACAACTCTGATTAAATGTCTACTGACGTTATAAATCAAGCTCATTTTGCCATAGACTTCCATTGAAACGGATATCTTTTTACAACCAGTGGAAACGCCCCCTGCTGGCTAAGTGCTGCCTCCGTCCTAGTAATTTTTTTTTTTTTTTTTTACAAACAGTCTATAGTCACTCAGCAACTCCAGATGAACACATACACATTTCGCAACAACTTTCATGAAATTACCTTAATCTGAGAGAAAGTGACATATGATTCACCAGGACAGCAGGTAGATAAAAGTTTCCAAAATCTGCCAGCTCATCACATTTTATACCAAAAAGAGGAGCTAAAGGTGCAGTTCAGTTCACTGGTGGGATCTTTGGCAGACTGAGTCACCGATGAGTGAAGAAGAGACAAAAACTTTTAAATCAGAGACGCCAAAATCAATTTGTTAAATAATTAAATATTTCAACCATGAAAAAGGCTTTTCTGTGACTTGTATAATTAATGCACAATGAGTCAATGCACAACTTGAAGGAGGGAAGAAAAAAAAAACCGAAATGGGATGAAATAAAAGAAGGCTGCAAATAAAGCCCAGGCAAAGCGCTATCTGATATCTTAATGAAATCCAAATTTAATTAGGCTTTCTTGTACCATATTGCAAACTTGATGGAATTCTCTCAAAATGTTTAATTAAAAAGATGCATTTGCTATAGAGTATGGGCAGTTTATAGATTAACTGTGCACGCTATGCTTCGAATGAGCAAATTACTTAAAGAAACATATGCTCCCGTGTCAGAACGATGTTGGAGCCAGGTATAAGATGAGGTCATATCAGCAAACCTTCCTATTAAGAGCCAGATTATGGTCTCACACAGAAGTGATACTGTAATAGCTGACAAAAATGCACTCACAAATCTTTGTTTTCTTAGGCCAAAGACGCAAGTCAGTCATTTTTTAATAAATGGTTATCTCATACCAGTGAAAAAGTTGAAGCTTTACATTTGACTTTGTAATAGCCGACTACTATTTATTGCTAGACCAAAAATAGCAAAGGAATATATATAATATACTGTACATAGCAGGGCAACAATCTGACAAAATGGTGTCAGATTTGCCTTTGGTCCGACAGATGAAGGTGAAAGTGACTACCAACCACACTGCAAAATATGACTGTGCTCATGACACAAGACATTTCTACAGGGTCAGATTCACAAGTGCCACCAAACGGAGTAACCAGAGATGCAAAAATGATCAGTCTAGGTCAGCTGTTATTATCCACATATAAATGGCCTCAAGCAAGGTTTTATTAAAACTGTCAAAACATAATTAAGATAAATGGTTTCATAGTTTTCATTGCAGAAATTTGTCCAAACTATCATTGATTTTCTCTCCTTTTTTTGGTACGATTGGCTCTGAGTGGAGAGAGAGAGACTTTTGTAGACTCCTCATTAATATTCATAATATATTTTGCTTTCAAAGTGATACTTTGACAGGAGGTGTCTTGGCTGTTTGGGCCTCCCGGTGTGGACATCCATTAGGAGTGGTGGTGCAGATCCTCATTTGGTCTTATTCGGCCTTTTAGGGGAAAATGATTAAAGTAGCTATAACTGCATGTTTGTGCTTTTCACATTTTTAGCTCGCTCAATAGAGCCTGTGCTTGTTTTGACCTCTCTGTTCAGACATTTACCAAGTTTGCATTTGAAATTGTCTCTCTCTAAAGGCTGTGTTTATGTTTGTTTGTGAAGGACTCAGTTGCTCTTTACAGCCTTTGAAATGTGTTGGCAAAACCATCAAACTATCGGTTTGTTTCTCTGGATTACCAGATTCTAAAAGATCCTTTTCAGATTATGCATCATGAGCCCCTTTTCCATCCTAATTACCAGGCACTTTTATTACTATTTTACTACTCATCTACAGTATGTAGTTTGCGTTTCCACTGCACCTCAGAGTTCTTAAGTGTTGTTGATGATGTGCAGTCAAAACATTTAACACGCGTTTGATTCTCAAAATTTCATGTTAATGAACAAGAATAAACGATAAAAGAATTACAAGATATGTGGAGGAATCCTCAAAGTCATTCGCTCGTTCGTTCCGTCCATTGTGTAAAGACCTTTAGAATGGGACGTGTCTTCACGTCAAATAACAGAAGATGCTAGATTTGTCGCTAGTCAATTTCTTTTGAAAAAGAGTAGTTAGAGGGTGTGGGTACTCGCTAATTATAGCGACAAAGTCACTACGTTCACAACAGCTGCAAGATGTGTTCCACACAGCTGCGCCCCTCCAAAGTTCCTGGTGATCTGAAAAGCCCCTAGTCGTGAGTAGGTACTAAATTACCCGGGTAAATCGTTAACCGGGGTAATATTTACCCGGGTAATTTTGGCTGGAAACACGCCAAGCTTTTTTAATTACCCAGGTAAATAAGAAAAGTTCCTCTGGTGGAAAAGGGCCTATTGGCACCACTTCCTAAGGTTCCAGTTTTTCTTACGTTCCGCTTTCCCTTGACAGAGCGATCAAAGCTTACTCTGATGTTATTTAATGTTGTTGTTCACACCAAACCTCTCTCGAACACCCACAGTTTCAGCATCTCATGAATTTTAGATACATGCCACGAGCAAATCTGCCCACAACTGGTAAAAATGTATTGCGTGTGCTATAAATGGTCAGATTGTGATTGTTGCCTTTCGCAATAACCCCCACTCCCTCGTGTTTCTATGCTTTTCTTGATTATATATTATTATGCCCTCTTTTTACATTCATAGATTGAAAGAAATGAGCAGAAAAGAAGAAGTAGGGAAGGACAAGGTGAGAGCACTATGGGGAAAATGAGTTATTGGTGTGAATGGGCATAGCCTGTAATTTAGGCCATGGTGGTTCTTCCGCATCCAGTGTGACCCAGGCACCAAAAGAGGAGAATTGACGTTTTTTGGAATGTTACTCTGGACAGTAAATACTAGATACAGCAGCCATGATGTTTCTATCCTTGTCCTTGTCTTATTCCCACTGCAGTCTCTCTCTCTTTCTTTTGTCCTTCCCTTTTTGTCTTCATTGGAGAAGCAACTACTTGAGTCAACAGCCAAGCACAAGTGAAGCGGCACTGAGCAAACACTGACGTATTCCTATGCTGCCTCAGAGAAATGCTGTGGCTTGAGAGGATTCACTCGTCCTTGTCCTTTTGTACACTTTATTGTACTGAAGATTTCATTTTGATAAAATGCATTATTTTACTCTTCAGTCACCATTAATGGTGACGTTAATACGTGTTGTGGTAAGTTAATTCAGTACTTTATAGTATTTAGCAGGAATAACAGCTGTGGGTCTTCTTGACTGAGTATCTACAAGCTTCACAAGCTCTGGATTTGCGCTGTTTCTTCCTGACCAAGCCTCTCAAGCTCCATCGGGTCAGATGGGAAGTGTCTGTGGACTGCCAACTTCTGGGCTCTGCACAGATGTTCTGTGGAGTTTAAGCCTGAGCTTTGGCTGAACCACTCACAGTCTCATGCTCTTCGATGATTTTTCTGTGTTTGGCTTCATTCGCCCTTCTGCCGGTTTTGGCCATTCTCCCTGTCCCTGCTGCAGAGAAGCAGCCCCAACAGCATGAAGCTCCCACTACCATATTTCACCATATGGTTGGTATTAGTCAAGTGATGAGCAGAGTCCTAATAAAAGGTGTTTGTGAACTTCAGGTGGGCTTGCATGTGCCTTTTACTCAAAGTCGCTTCGGTTTATTGTCTCCACATTAAAGTCTGATTGATGGCGTGCTGGTGAGATCAACACTAAAAGCTTTGAAAATGTTTAGAAAGCCTTGCCCTGATTTATTGCAAAGGTCTGCAGAGAGTTCCTTGGACTTCACAGCTTGTTTTTTTAACCTGACATGCAGAGTAAACTGTGGGGTCTTACATAACATTTTAGGCCACACAAAATAATTAGAAGTTTTACAGTTTTCAGTGTTTTTCTTCAGTCTTTTTTTTTTTTTATCTTGTCTTTTTATTGTGGATGAATTGTTCATACACTTTTGTTTGCTGTGCAGCTCGCCTTGATTTAGTGGCTGGAGTTTCCCCACTGTTGTTCTACATGATGAATTTAAAGTCCCTGAATAGATACATAAATACAAAATCTTGCTTCTTCACACATAATACACACACAGAAATTGGAGTATAAATTACAATTGTGGAAAAAAAAAAAAGTATTTGTATGGATATGCATGTATTAAAAGGCTCTATTCAGGTTGTTAGGTTGACGCAGTGCTTGTTGATCTTTGTGGGACATGAGTATGATGATGTCATTAATTTATTTATCCACAGCCTACATTTTTCAGGGATTGACTTTTGGTTGTGAAATGGTAAAGTGTCACCGTTGCATGTAATGCAACATAATATCCAATAGTCATGTTATCTCCAATATGAGATCTTATAATAGATGTAATAGTCCACAAAACAAGTTCATAAATGTGGAAAAAGTACTCTTTTGCAATAAGTCACTGAAGTACCACCGAAGCAAAGGATCAACACTAGACACAGCTGTACTTGACCAGACTTTGCAACAATAAAGGTACTGCATAATTAAATTAGACATTCACTTTTCTTTATTTCTAATGAATATAAATAATGTATACATTTTCTTGTACTTTATGTGTCAAAGAAAATTGTGGACTGATTTTTAATCCACATATACTGTAATAGATCCACAAACATAAGAGCTGAATAAAACTGCTGTGTACAGTTTTGAACATACAATAAAACTTAAATATCACTATTTAGATGTTAGTGAGAGCAGACCTAGATGGATCATTATCAAGAGCATGTGACGACGAATAAGAGCTCTGTTTTGCTCTGTTATTCATTCACCACAATTATTCAATGGGGTTACATTACTGCAGATGATGTACTACATATTGACAGTTATCATTGCAAACCCCAATTTCAGGCTCACTTGGTGCCTTCTTGTCACTTTCATGTGTTTAAGACACATGCATGCACACACCCATACAGACACATTCCTACTAACCCAAACTCTTTCCTCAATTAAAACATCATAGGTAAGAGATGTTAAAGACGACTTTTGTCCCGAGTGTGTGTAAACACCTTTACGTCCCCACAAATTAAGAAACACCTGCACACGTCCACACGTGAACATGCAGAACACCAGAGGCAGAGGCTTTTTTAAAGTAGGACAAGAGAGCACGAGGATCCCCTTTAATAATATGAAGGCAGCTCTCAGGCCCGAGCAAAAGTGTACACAGCACCCAGGGGACCCTATTACAAGTGACACCACTGCACTCCATAACCTTAAAGCAACACACAGTGACAGAGAGAGAGAAAGAGAAATAGAAAGAATGAGGAGGCAAGAAAGGAAATGGTGGAGGGAAGCCCTGGGGCAGGAATAGAGGGTGGAGCAGTGTGACAAAAAAAAAAAAAAAAAAAAAAGACAGAAGAAAAGGAGCAGAACATGGAGAGGAGACGGATAAGAAGCTGCATGGTGGAGGAGCCACGAAGTGAAAAAATAAAGAGAAAGAAGAGAGAGAGCAGCTCGGCAGTGAGGGGCGATGGAAGGGGGTCAGAGAAAAGAAATATGTGAAGTACTGTACATGGATGATTCAAGATGAAATGTTGAAGGAAAACATCAGTGAATTCACATCCGACTGTTTTCTGGTCGGTTTTGTTACCGGTGTCGTAACCCCTAACCCCCCCCCCCAATCCCGTTATTAGCTTTTCTCCAGCCGTCACCATGTCGTTAAAATGAAAGCTCAGACCTTTATCAAACTTTCGCTAACGAGAATCCTGATATTTTCTCGCTAATTTTCCACACCGATCAGTGTGCTGTAATTACAGTATTTCTGTCCGTTCCTCTCAATGGAAAACATCAGTGAATTCAGATCCGACTGTTTTCTGGTCGGTTTTGTTACCGGTGTCGTAACCCCTAACCCCCCCCCCCCAATCCCGTATTAGCTTTTCTCCAGCCGTCACCATGTCGTTAAAATGAAAGCTCAGACCTTTATCAAACTTTCGCTAACGAGAATCCTGATATTTTCTCGCTAATTTTCCACACCGATCAGTGTGCTGTAATTACAGTATTTCTGTCCGTTCCTCTCAATGTCCTCTAATTGGCTTTTTGACACACAGACACCGGATTGCGGGCGTACGTTTGGGTCCACAGTGTCTGCTTGTGCGCGTTGCTTCTGGAGTTCTGTGTGTCCTAAGGTCTGTCAGAACATATCATTAAGCATCTGTCAGGGTTTGACTGTGTGTTTTATGGACGTGCTAAGAAAGTGTGCGCGCTCCTCTGTGTCTGTGTGCGTAATCATGTGGTGGCAGCTGGAGCAGTAGCTTTCCCGCCACATAATTGTGTACAGTTGTTGAGACAGTCATTACCGTGACAGATGAGCCGCAGCTCGTCGTGGTGTTTTTTTTTTTTTTTTTTTCTTCCTCTCCTCTCAACAGGCAGATGTCTCCTCTTGATCTCCGTCTGTTGCCTTTTGTCTTTCCACGCAAAGTGTTTGGCGGGATATTCTCCGAGTCAATTAGCTAACGAGCGTCTAACGAGTAGATAAGGCCAATTAAGATAATAGTGATTGTGATGATGGTAATTATGACAATGAGATTGGTGAGACACCAGGTCAGCTTTAGGGAGAGACAATGCAAACCTGGATGAGGAGTAGAATAATTAAAAAAAAAAAAAAAAAAAAAAAAGCCATCGCCAGTAAAAAATAATTGGTATAATTGCTATAGTTTGCAATTAAAAAGAGATGCCAAACATCTTTTCTTTTTCTTTTTTTTTGTTGCGTTTGAAGAGCTGCTGCCATTCACGTTAACTAACACATGTGCCTTGATGGGGAAGAGCTGCGAGCAGTTTGCATGTGCTGACAGATTTTCAAGCTGCAGAGAACAAAGCTGTGCAATTAGCCAGAAAATGTGTGCAAACAAAACATGTGTCGTTCAGTCTGAGGCCAATCAGGCTCGCGTTCATTTGTCAAACTCTGTTTATAAGACAGGAAAATAGTTGGGTTTATGTATGTTCACACAAAGCTGTGACTGACAGCAGAGTATCAGTCTGGTTTTAAAGGTTTGTGATGGAGGCGTCGCAGCAGCTCAGGAGATGATAGATGGGGGTTGTATGAGTGTGTGTTTGAATTATGAATTATTAGGTTAGGCTTAGGGACAACACTTTGTTAGGCTGTCGAGATGTATGGAAAGAAGAGTCACTGTGCAAATCTGTATGTACAAGAGTCGGTGGGATATACTGTATATACACACAGACAGATCCTTTACCATCACTATAACCAGTTAATCTTAAGCAGCCACCCTTTTATCCACCTTTGGGACTAGCACTAGGACTACACTGGATCCACAAATACAGTAACCAGAACTTAGGTTTAGCCCTAAACCTAACCAGCTCCTGAGAAATGAGACTCTGCCTCATTCAGATCAGGTTTTGGTCTCCATGAGGACGACTAGTCCAGACAAGGTCAGTGTTTATGCCAGAAAAAGTTCATAAAAGGTAATAAATACAAGTACACTCACACAAGCACCTCCTCTCTAACCTCAGCTCCACAAAGACAGTAACTGTCTTAGGTCGGAAGCTGAATATGTCACACGCTTCCTCTAGTATGAAACACATAACAGTGAGAGAGTCTTCTCTCCTCTTCTTATTATATAATTCAGTTTCCTTTTTTTTTTTAATTTCCCACATCCTCTTTCTCCAGTCTTCTGTGACTAAATCCATCTCCATAGGGTTTTGCACTTGTAACACATGAGACAAGTGTTTATGGACTCAAAGGAAGCAGAGATGGATCCTGCAAGATAAAACTGGAGGAGAATAAATGTGGAATCTGTGCAGGGGGTTGGTGAGGGATGTGTGAACACAGTTTGTTTTTGTGGTTGTACAAAAAAAATGTCACTTGTGGGGAAAAAAAAAAATATCAGGCACCTGGAAAAATTCTCAGAACCCATGCACTAAGGAAAGTGACGGATACCAACAATCTTCATTGTTGTGGAAACAGAATAATGCAGTCACCTTGTGTCATAAATCAAATTGTGGACAATTGGACAAGAGAAAACATTGTGTAAAAAAAAGGTTTATAGGGGATCAATATGAATGTGAATGTCATTTTTCTACCACATTACACTGTGCAATCACTTTAATCCTGTCATTGTAATGACAAGTTCAAGCCATGAAGTTATTCTTCAGCTTTAAATCCAGGAAGAAAGTCAGAAAAGTGAGAAGTACTTGGAGAATAGTGCTCGCCTCTGTTGCAACATTTAATCTAACAATTCTGCAGCAGTTCAGCTCCCAGTTATAAATTGGATGAAAGACCCTTTTTATTTTTTGGTTGATGGCACCGGAAAAACAAAATGTGAATATGCCCTGATAAAACAAGACGAGGAGGTTTTGTGGAAATTTCCAAAGAGAATTCTTCAATCAAATCAATCAAAGAAAAATGGAGTAATACATTCATTGTTTGCGGGTCGAGCTGGAGCCAAACCCAGCTGGCAAAAAGACAGGGTACATCCTGGACAGGTCACCAGTCCCTCTCATACTTACACCTATGGCCAATGTAAAGTGTATTAACTTTATCTGCATGTTTTTGGACTGTAGGAGGAAGACGGAGTCCCCAGAGAGAACCTAGAGCCATATAAATGTATGACATGTCTGTGAGGGAAAGATGAGGAGACACTTAAAAGCCTGAAATGAAAGGATTTTCCCCCTCCAGGTAAGGAAAAGCCACAGCACAAGAGAACAGAACATCCCAGCTGGTGGGGATCTAATAAAAGAGTAGAAGGTAAAGTTCAACTCCTGGAGGTTCCATTCCTCCAAAGCGATTATCATCCTCCACCCTGCTCTGATGACAGATGGCGGAAAGCAGATAGACAGCCTCTACCTCCACTGTTTACTGCCAATATTGCTTTTAAAGAGATGCTGTCCATCAAGGCTCCCGAGGATGGCCCCGACATTTCCAAAGAACCTTCTCTGAAAGATGGCGTCTTTATTGTGATGATGACTGAAAGTGACAAGAGCTGGCATTTACCAGCTTTCCCCATACCGTCTAACTTTTGTGCAGACGTGTTTGTTTGTTTTTGACCTGCTTTACTACCTCCATTTACCCAAATTTGCCAACTACAGACGGGAGCTTTTTATTACCATTCAATACATGTCTATATCTGTCAATACATCTGTGACAACAACAGGATACGGACTGAAAAGATTCCCGGGTTTCAATTTTGGTTGATTTTGGTTGTGTAATGACAATAAAGATTCTTTCCTTTTCTGTAAACTGCAATCTCATTTATATTTCACAGGGAACATATTTTCTACAGCTGGAAGATTTAGGTAAAACATCTAATAGTGACATTTGTGACATATAAGTCAAGCTTAAGATAAATTTTTGATGGAGATGAAGAATTACCGCACGACATAATACGAAATATTAACTAGGACTGCAAAAACTACTCTATTAATATATTATTCATTTATTACTAAATTATTTGTCAACTTTCAATAATTAAAACAAGTTTTCTGCTTCATAAATGCAAATATTTTCTGGTTTCTTTGCTCCATATAACAAAGAACTTATTGAAACAGAAACATTTTGGTTTGCGGACAAAACAAGCCCTCATCATTTCCAGGTTTGGGACACACCAATCAACTTTTTCCGATATTTTACAAGTCTAAAAAGAATTAAGTAAATCAAGAAAATAATGGATAGATTAACTGATTATGAAAATAATTGTTAGTTACAGCCCTAATATTAACTTTTATAGTGTAATGAGAATGGAAAAAACATGTTTCTAAGATTTATGTTTTGCATTTTTTTTACCGGTCCTGAACATAGAACAATCAGAATTGTATCTATTAAACTTATTCACTGGTTGCGCCATTTCACAATCAGTCCTACTGTTTTCTCTGAAAAAAAAATGGATTTCATTACATGCACTCACACATTTATGGATGTTCATATCAACATGATAGCATTTTACCTGTTTATGACTCTTTTGCAGACATACTTTGAGAAAGAAAAGTGTGGTTACTTTTAGCAATAATAATAATAATAAAAACATTTTAAGTGCTTAATGTCTTCATTACACTGTTTTACTATTACCCAAACCATCTTCCAAAGTTTGGTATCTAAATGTAGTCTTCTGCTTCATGGTAATCTAACAACAATATTTGATTCCAACACTCATGAATGAAGTCAGCATTGGTGTCAAAAACAAATTAAATCTTTGGGAAAACACGTTGGAGGACTGGAGTTTGAAAATGCAGTTTAGTTGCATGGGAACATAGTTTCTGCGAGTCAGGGTTGAACTATGAGGTACAGCTTGGCTTCCCTCAATCAGTTTTAGAGAATCCTCACTACAGTTGATGGAAAGTCAGTCTGCTAGCCAGAATCAGCCACGCAGGGGAGCCAATATCCTGAGGACCCTTCCACCTTTCTATCATGCAACAATTTCTCTTCACTTTTCTTCTCAGCTCATTCTGGAGCAAATAGACTCTAAAGACAAGCTCTTATCTCATCCTTTAAAAACCTCTGCGTAATTGTTCCTCCTTTGCTCCACGATGGGAGTTTGCACCTCTACCTTCAGATCTGGGTTCTTTTATGTGTCTGATGCAGTGGTGAATCACACTCAGCCATCTTTTATGCTCTCCACCCTCCCCCTTAATAGACACTCACAGTAATTGCACCGTTAACTTTGGGGACTTTTGGCACAGATGCTCATGAAAGACTGGGGATTGGATGAAATTGAATGGTGTGGCTATTTAGGGTTTCAACTGCTCTGGTAATGATATGTAAAGGAGGGGAACTCGGCAACGCATAAATTACACAAAAGTTTCCTGTTTCATTCAAGTGCTGTCACATAACCGCATTCTCTAAGAAATAGGCGAACCTCGGAGGTTTTTGTGTAAATTGAGATGAGGCAGCCAGACAGTAGCTTAATCATGGAACGAATTGAAAGAAATCTGCAAGGAAATATAAAGACGCCAACAATCTTGCAAAGCAATGATAGTAGTATCCTCTGGCATCCGGAGTGTTCCAAGCTCATATATACAGCAGCAGTCGTCCCTGCTACGTGTCAGTATCAGGCAGACACACACATTTCCTGTAAGGAATACCAAACAGGCTTTGATTTAAACAGCAATTTCCTCCGAGCCAACGTAAAATGGCCATTCTCCAACTCCCATGCACCTGCTTTTCTGCCCCTTTCTTGGGGGTTAAATGGCTTTTTCTTGAGGGGCAAAATGGTAAACTGGATGTGTGGTAAGTCGAGAGGTGTGAGGTATTACTGACACGGAGTCAGGACTTGGAGGGCGGGTGGGTGGTTGGGAGGGGGACTCTGCGGGTGCTTAGTGTTGGTGTCAAAGCTGAAGCACTGGTCAAGCACAGCTACCGCGCTGAGTGAAGTGACCCGCTGCTGTGGATGGTCCACTGCTGCCTAATTTCATCCTCTACTGAGCAGCTGAGCAAAGGGGAGCGGGCTGCTCTCTGAGGCCCACGTCAAGCCCCATCTTACAGACGTGGGATTGGCACGGTTCCCCGAAGGCTGACAGGTGCTGCTGGAGGTACGGGAAAGGTGGAGGTGATGAGGCAACTTGGTGGGTTGGAGGCAATGAAGAGGAGCAGAGGAGGCTGATGAGATGGTGTCTCACTAATACTGTCTGTGGGAGAGACAGCTGATGGATAACTATGAGTAAGAGTCTAATATAGTGGCTGAGGAGGTCAAAGGAGGAAAAGATGACGCATTAAACAGGATGACTCCACTAAAGCTGTCAGCAGTTGCGGAATAAGGGAAGAGGGATATCAGCTGTATGCTCTAAGAGCATGTTATATAGAAGAACTGACAATGTCAACACGTCGAAAATAAATTAGATTCCAAAGTTTTCTGATTAATCAAATCACAGTTGTTTTTGTCATTTATCATACCATGATTTCTGTAAGTCAGCATAAAGTGGTCTTCAGGGTAACAGTCTCTGTCAGGATGGGTCCTGTGAAAGCTGTTTTACAGATGCCCAGCTCAACCAGAGATTATTAACTTGTTGTACCTGTTTTCCAGCTGTTATGATCAACAGTGATCATTTTCTTGCAAATGAGACAAGCTTATTCAGCAAAGAATAGTCTCTTGGAGAGTAAAATACCTGACACTTTTATTTTAGTTTTATTTGTTTGACATTAAAAGGTGCTGCATGTAAATGTTATATCTCTGGAGATTAGAAAATCATGAAATACTGGCTTCACTGTCAATAATGGTGCAACTCCTCACAGTTTTGGCTGTCAGTTCATGCAGGATTGGTTCCTCAAACTACCTGGCAACCATAAGTCACAGGAGGGGGTGTGACAAGAGGTGGGAATGAAAGTAGCCATTTTAAACTTTAGGTGCAGATCTTACACATACTGTAGACTCTTTAATGATGCATGTCAGTGATGATACATACAGTACATGCATACATATTTGCACAGTGTGTGATCAGGTTATCTGCCTTTTGCTACATATGTGCCCAAAGATCAAGGTCTAAAATGCTGTTCTCTTAGACTCAGATGCAATATTGCATACAAGCCATGAAATCCATGTGATGCATTTAGTTTTACAGTTTATATTTGATTCTTTGCTACACAAGACCAATTTCTTATCTTATCCTAACAGAAAGGCTTTGTTTGGCTTTTCTGTGGACTTTGTTTTTGTTCTAATGAAACCAATGCTCCGTTGTGGGAAGCTACATTCATCAGGACCGCATATAACAAATGGACGATTTTGTGTATGCAGCAGGAAGCATCAACTGATTATCAAAAACTAAAATCAATCAAAAAACAAGCTTAAATCAGAAAAGAGGATTTTTTTTTTCCCCACAAAAGCTTTCAGAAATAAAGGTCACTTTGTAATATATTTCTCTTTTTAAATAAAGGCCTATCTGCGGTTCAGGCAAATATTCTGCTACTATTTGAGAATTCTTCTTCATTTAATTTGACTTGATTCGTTGAAAATTTTATGCCTTGACTTGTGCTTTGATTAAAATAACACTGTCACTCAAATTACTGAGGTGTCAAAAGTGGTTCATGGCTCTTATCTTGTTCTACCTAAGAGCCCAATTCATGCTTGGACCTTTATTATCAGTGGTATTAGCCACAGTCCAAGAAGCTCTTAGCCGCACTGACCTGTCCACATGGATTTTACACTGAAAATTGGAAATATATCATGTTCATCAGTCATTAGCTCCGTCCACTGTGGCAACCACATTTACAACCATTTCATATTTATAAATAATACTTGCGTGGATAACCTTGAGTGGGCTCTTGGAATAGTTTTTTTTTATGATATCTATGCATGGAAATTACATATCATTTGAGTCTCCTGACAAATAGAAGGTACAAAATCAGAGACAAAGGACCCTCCTCTACCTCCCCCCCATTATGAGTGATAAGTGTTAAATCCCGCTGATATATTCTGGTCTTAGATGACCTCGTCGGTGGGAGCTCGAGAGGTTGCATAGAAGAAAGGAGAAGAAGATGTAATATTTCATTATCACTTCACATCTTTAGTTACACATACACAGTGGCATAACGATGGTAGCAGATAAATCAGGTGCCAAAGAGACGACAGGAGCTAATAAGGGTTTGATTGTTACCTAACAGCTTGGATTTATTGAACACTGGGAGAACAACGTGGCTGCTAACACCCTTACCTCATTTGAGAAAACTTTTAAAAATAGAAGAGGGGAAGCTTGATGCAGGGCTGAGAGACACTCTGATTCTATTGCAGTTACATGAGCCAGATTTATTTGATTAACATAAGTATCCTGTAACTCAAATTTTGTTGCCAATTTGAAGAATTGCTCACCAAATCTTTAAATCACAGTTCTGGTCAATTTGCAAGACTATAAGATCAAGTATTAAGTGTAAAACTGTGAAAAGTAAATTAATTAATTAAATAATTTGAAAAAGCTCAATAAATTATCCATACATTGTAAATAACTATTTATTTCCAGGTGCCCGGGAACCACACTTTGTGAATCAAGAAGAACACAATCCAAGAATTTGGGTTACTACAATGTTTTCTGTGATTGAATAGAATATAATAGAATTGTAAAAATGTAGATTTTTTTACAATAGATATACAGTAATTTTATCCCTGTTCACTGTGTGCGTTTGTCATTTAAATAATGTGAAAGCCATTTTAAATTACTGAAAATAGTAGTTTTCATGAACTGATCTATGGATGTCAACTCTAAAAGTACCATATCACCACAACACTGATTTTCTAAGCTTGTCTTTATTCATAATAAAGTACGTTCATTGATAGATTAGATAAACTGCCTCCTGGGGTTTAAGTAATATTTAAGCTTGTAAATTTTTGGGAGACTTCATTTTAATATTGTTACAAGATACTTTAAAGGCATAGACTGATGTTATTTATCATGGTGTGTGTCTGATTTATGATGTAAAACTATATTTATAGAAGACATAAGTAATGTCTGTGATGATGAGTGCTTTATTGGTACTGTTAGAAGTCATATTATTGAGTCTGTGCTCTGGATGCACAACACACCTCTCATAATGGATGAATACAAATGCATTGGATATTGTTGTTATTATTCAAAGTGTCCTTGGACTATTGCTCTCAGCCACATGGAGGCCAATCAATACTGTAGCTTTGAGATCAATACACAGGTATTAATACAACACTTTACTCAATGGGCCTATTATGACCTTTCTAGCAATATCAATACATTAGAGCAAAAGCTTCTCGTTTTTAGTTTCACTAATAAAAGATCCACAAATATTATGGTTGTGAAAGTAACTGTGTGTGAACCTGCAAACATCAAGAACAGAGATCGAAGGCGAGAAATCCAGCACATAGCTGTCAATCGCAAAGAACAGGAGAAAAATCCCACCCAAACAGTCTGAGCCCATAACACAACATCTGACCCACCACTTAAAATGACATTTTAATGAAAAGGTCATGGATAATTTCTGGAGTGAGAGAGGCGTCCTTATCTTGATCTCCAAACAGTGACTATAATGCAGCATGTCAGAGAGACTGAAGGCTGCGGCACTGTCTGTGAAGATGTCGCTCTCAATTCAGGCACAACACACACACACACACACAGCTTTGCACAGCTATTCTTCTTAGGACACTGCATTGACTTTCATTCATTTGGACAGTCTAAACAAAGCCTTATCCCTAACACCAACCATGAACAGCTAAAGTGGAACTTTGCAAGGCTGGTCACTTTTTCACCTTTTTCTCTAGGGGAGCTCCCACAGAAGCATGCAAAATGGATGGTTGCGCATACTTCTTTGTTTTTCAGTCCTCGCCATTCGAAAAAATCCGGTCCAATGTTAACTCGTGTGTGGCCCCTCGTTCAGTCAGCCATCGTTTCCTCTTCCTCCCTTCTTCCACCAAAGGTTTTCTCTGCTTCTTTTTTGTCGGCTCTGCCATGACGCACATATATGTGTCCAATTTGCCTAATCCCCAAATCTGCATGTTTATGGAATGAGGGAGGAAAGTGGAAAACACACACACACGGGGAGAACATGCAAACTGGCATGCAGAAAGGCCCTTGTTCAGACCTGGTTGCTCTCAGTATACAGTCTGTCAGAAATCACTAGGAGAAGAAGAAGAAGGAGATAACTCAATTTTTTATTTATGCCCTACCATGATCTTCTGTAGCTTTGCCAGAGATTTACCAACTACTTTCTCACCTGAAATAACCTTAAAACTACTTTCAGTGTCACAAAAAAAGCACTGTCGCCTTACAGCAAAAACACCCAGTTTCCCAATATGAGAATACCTAGGGCCTTCCTGTTTGCATGTTCTCCCTGTGTCTGCATTTTCTCTGGGTTCTCCAGCTTCCTTCAACAGTCCAAACACCTGCAGAGGTTAACTGGATACTCTAAACTGACCGTGTGACAGTGAATGGTTGTTCGTCTTTGTGTGTTTGCCCTGTGACGGTCCGGGGTGTGCCTCGCCTTTCACCCTATGTCAGCTGGGATCGGCTGCAGCTCCTCGCAACCCTTATGTGATGAACTGGTAGGCAATGAAAGAATGAATTCCGGAAGAGCACAAGTCCCGAGGAAAACACATATTAAGAAACGGCCAGCGTTTAAACCAGAAAAAGCCCTAAAGATGTAACAAAATGAGTGTGGGCTCCTCCAAAATGTGTAAACTTAAAAAAGTATACACAAAGACCTTGCACTAACATCGTCACACTGCATGCTCTGATGTGTATTATAAGACGCAGGCGCGCACACACAGGCATGTGTACGCGCAAACATACACTTTCCATTATCTGTAGGACATTTTTGCTTGTGGTAAAATGACCCTGTTGTCATTCATCTTTACATCTCTTCCCTTGAGGCTCGAGGGAAGAGAGGAAGACAGAGAGAAGGATGAAGAGAGAGAGAGAGAGAGAGAGAGAGAGAGGGGAGGGAAGGAAAGTGCCTGAGACTGCAAATCCGTTACAAAGGCGAGTCATTGATTCTGGGATGGGGAATTAATGAAGCCTCGGCCGGATATGACAGTACAGTGTCAGACGGCGAAGAGTTATGCAGGCCGTTGGGCTCAGGCGGCCATTATCTTACAGATAGTGTGTGTCTGGGGATGACAAAAGAAGAAGCAGGACAAGTTAAAAAGGAATTCATTAAAAAAAAGAAAAAAAGGAAGGTAATTCTCAGGCGCATCTTACAGCATCTCCGTCACAACTCATGGCAGTTTTCACTCACAGTCTGCTGTTATCTCAAACGAACATTCCTCTGTGTCAGCTCACATCTGATAAGTCACAGCTGTGATAAAACAAGTGTAATGTGTCTGCTCAGTGCTTGGTTTTAGCAGGAGGAGAGTGTGTTTCAAATGCTCTTTTATCTTGGTGATTGAATTGTTATTTCTGTAACAATACAACTGTAGCCTATATGCATGAACTCCATGTACTGTATCGATCTGGAATGAATGGGAGATTCAAAAAACTACAAAGTCAGGTTTTGTCAAATCTCATGCATGGTTTAAAAAACACATACGGTGTCTTTAAAATCTGCACAAGTTTTTTTTTTTTTGTTTTAATTGTCATGTAATACAAGGAATACTCCATTACAATTGTGGCCAGCAGAGGGAAGCATACACACTGACATTCTAAATATAAAACACTGCCATTACTTTTAAAGGGAGGATGTAAGAGATGCTCCTCATTTTTCTTCAAATGATGGCAGATTGTGCACTTTAAACTGGAGCCAGCCAATGTGACAGACTACTTGTCACATTAAAACTCTTTTCTGTGAGGAAGGTAACACCTATGATCCTGCCCCGGGATGTTATTGAACAATTAGTCTTATACCTCTGCATGATAACAAATTACTTTAAATTCTAATTAACATGTCCATGCCCTTCTCTACTGAAATGCAACACGCACGCACAGCTCTTCACTTTTGTTATCTGTGCTGTGGTATTTAATGTCACAATGAACCGCAATTTGTTTCCTATACTGTCAGAAATAGGGATGTGTTAGGAATCCATTTATGTTCCTCAAGGTACAGTATAGGCAACTATGAGCCCTTAGGGATAATTGTTGTATGTGCAAGTACATATATGTAAAAGGTACACATATGCTCCCATGACTGTACCTTAGAAGGCACCACCCCGATAACAAGCAGTTGGAGAATGCTTCTTAACCCGGTGTGTGTTTGTAGCCCTGCATATGGGTGTGTTTTTGTCGCTGTGTGTCATCCTCAGTTACTCGCCTCAGATAAATAATAGCACAAAGCCTGGAAGCAGCATTAACTGACAGATCACAAGTGACAAGTGTTGAGGGCGGATTCATCGCAGGCACATGTGTGTGTATGGGCTTGTGGGAAATTCACTACCAGACTCGAAAGTTAGCAAAATACATCGAGGGATTGTTGAATATTATTGCCAGTACATCAATAATGGCCTTCCTCCGTCTAAGAACATCTGAGCTGTGGAAACAGCAATGTAGATCCTTGTGTAGTTGAAGGACATTTTCAGTCCATTCCAGTTCACCAAGTTACTGCATAAAGTTCCACATTAGAGTCAAAAATACTGGGAAATAAGCCGGGAGGAATCAAGGACCGTGGTTCTTTTATTGAGGAGCAAATGATGGAGTCTCTGTCTTCACTGTCTGTACTACATGAAGCCTTAAGTGCCTGAGTCCATCCAGCCAGTCAATCATCATTTTCAGGTAATATCTCATCCATTTCACCTCTGGAGGGGGGGGATTTATACCCGGCAACAATTTAAAGGAAATTTGCTATCAGACTAATCTAGGTCGAGATGAAAAATGTCAATATTCATTCGTGTCAAGTTAAAATATGACACCTGAGATTCCCTGGGAAAGAATGAGACACACACACACACACACGTTTGCACTCCACTTACACTGATTTTCCCATGAATTCAGAGGGCATAACATTCATATTTTGAAGACCTTTGTGATAGACTATTCTAACTCTTATATTTTGGTAAAAAATACAGTAATTTAGGTTATAGGGCTATGCCTTTGTCTCCTTGTAAGGAAGAAAAATCCCTATAATATGACTATGTAATCAGATGTATGCCATGAAAATAAGTGATCAGACTTTGTAAGATCATCCGTTGGCATAATACATCCTCTAACCCTATCCGGTGAAGGCGAACTCAAGGTTAACTTTCAACAGTGGTTAGCGTTGTTACAGAACAAGGACCTTTTTGTATGTTAAGGTGTGAATGGTTGTTTGTCTTTATATGTTGGCCCTGCGATTGACTTGTGACCTGACCAGCTGAGATTGACTCCAGCAGCTCTGTGACCCTTATGTGGAGGATACTGCAGTAGACAATGAATGAATGAATGAATAAATAAATGAACAAATCAAAAACCCTTCAAAGTTGTGAGGATTGGCCAAACTGTCCTCACTCACATATACGTGGTCAAGGCTTAAACTAAAACATGGCTCATTCACTTTATGGGAAGCAGCGTCACACACTGCCTCGCAATGGGTTACATGCAGCATGGTGAAGACAAAAAAACACAGACCATAAATACATCTGTCCTAAATGATCCAATCAAGGCCAAATCATGCCGAGGACAGGTCTGAACACTCCACAGAGCCTAACACAGAAACCACATTCAGAAGTGGTTCGAGGTGACATTTGTGATGTCAAGTGATGTCATCCGACCAGCAGTAGTTTCACAGAATCATTATACTAATTCCAGCTCAGACATTCATTCATTTGCAGCCACCCACACAGTATTAACACTGATCACCATATGATTATGGTGATCCGTGGTTACAACTTTGTTTCAGTACAAGGACAGCTTTGATTCACAGAAGCTCGTCCTCTTTTTTTTCTCACTCTCTCTCCCTCAGTATCATTTGCACAAATACACACACGCAAACTTGTTTTTACATCTTATAGTCATAGAAACAATGAAACATTCCCTAGCCCCCTACCCTAACCTTACCCATCACAATTTATAATGCTTTTACACTACATAGTTCTAGCACGATATAACTCTGCTCAGTTTTTTGCAGTACATGGCACTGTTTCATGTACCTGCCCATGTGAGGTTCCAAGTAAGCTGAGCTGATACTAAAACGTTACGTCGATAGACTGCCAGTCACTGGTCAGAGAGTGTCAACACTGGAAGAGTCATGAACGCGATGTTTGACCCAGGATTCAAACCGAACAATGCCGAACTGTAGATCAGTTAAAAAGACTTAAAAATCCTAAAAATATACAATTATCTCCAACATTTCATGAGGGGATTTCTGGTGTGTTTAGTGACAGCAGTGGTGAAAGGTTAACCTAACATTGACCTAAACCTAAGATTAACCCTTAACCAGGTATTAACCCTGGGGCCCACAAACAAAAACTGTCATCAGTGTGTATTTGAATAAAGAGCTGGGAAGCCCATCATACGTCATCCAGGACATAGTTAAAAGCCAGACGTGAACAGTCCTACCAAAATTTGATCTGGCGTACACAACCAAAGTGCAACAGGAGCCAAGTAAAGTGCCAGTAATTGATAAGAAGCACAAAAAACCCTCAGGGGTCAACAGATTTGGAGTGGTGCATAATGACACCTGAATGGCAACAGAGTAAATTTTCCTACAAGCATGTGTTCAGGTAAGGCACGTTATGCAAATACTCCAGCAGAGATAGTAGCTAATCAACTTACATGAATGCTTTGAAGCTCTGTGACACTGCCCTGAAAGTTTTTTTAAGTCAAATCCAGCACCTGGCGTCAGGCACGTCCACGATCCAGGTTTTAAAGAAACACATACTTTATGTGTAAGTGCGCTATAAGGTGTGTAACTCAAACAGGTCCTCACAAAGATAGGAGTACCACTATCCACATACACACACAGATCTCTTCGAGCACCAGCCCTTTTTCAGTCGTGATAGCCGCTCATTGAGGGAATGTGGCAGCACTGATTATCTAAAGGTATTCCTGTCTGACCTGGATTCAAGGGTTATTAAGGTGAAGTGGTCCAACTGCTACACCTCCCCCCCCCTTCATCACAAGCCATTAATGCAGAGGCAGAGCTGCGCCTGCATCTAAATGTTTCATTATGGCAAAAGTGGAGGAGATACCAATTTCTTTGCCCATCTCTCCTCACTTCGCCCGCCACGCTCCTCTTCCACCAACCCTCCACCCTGAACCGGGGGAGGACAGCAAAGCATGACAAATTGAAATAAATGAGAGAGGAGAAAAGGTGATGTGGGGACAATGCTGGCCCCCGCGGCTTCTCTGCTGGTCTGAAAGGGAGAAAAATACCATTGGAGACTATTATGAAAAACGATGGGGGAAAAAAAAAAAGGTTTGAAGAATATTCCACCATATAGATCAAGCGGGACAGGGAGGGGTGACGTGAGAAGGAAATGCGTGATGCCGAAAAAAGACAGATTGTTTATCCAAAGTGTTATCATTTAACCACCACCTGTCCTCACTCACCCCACTGTTTCATCCATTGCTCTGTCTCCCTCTTCTTTTCTGCCCTGAGTAATGACCAGCAATAATAGGTGGATCATTTTTTTTTTACCTTTCTAGCTCTTTATTTTTACACACCTGCGCGCTTGCATATGCGTGTGCCACAACTGCCAAGTTCTGTACATTACAATATCCCTTCTCATTCGATTCCCAGTTCAGCTCAATCTTAGCAATGTTGTAAAAAATATGACAAGTCGGGCCGACTCCTGCCAGAGAAGAGGGTTTAGGCATTAATGGTGTTGGGTCCAACATGGATAACTGCGTCAGAACAGTTGGTCTCTGTTTTGCCTTCTGCTCACTGAAAAACTATTATCAATTTGTCTTCTCATATCAGCATAATTCCATAGCACCCGGTCAACATAATGTGAAATGAAACTGATTTTTGCACCTACTCCAGGCCTTGTATCCAGCCTTGGAAAAATCTGACACTCATCAATCACAGATCATTTCAGAGAGAGCGGGCGCCTCCTATTGGGTGTTCTAGTAGGCAACTATATGGACATGTCCCTGACATGTCCTAGAAATAAAGTTTCATTATTTTTCTGCTGCATCCTTCATCTGAAAACACATTCTGTCATGGAGCTGCTCAACAACCTTATTTTTTCAAGCAACTCTGCCTACTGTATTCCCATTAAACATTTCTTTGCTAGATTTAACCCTGATATATTAGCTCCAGTGATACTGAGGCAAACACCTTTGTGTAAAAGATCAGATGTAAGACAATCAGTACATGCCATTGTTTGTGCTGATGTGGCCCTGCTCATAGTATATAAACAGCATCCCATCATTCGACGGAACTCTTTGGACCAGCAACATCGGATGTGTTTGGAGGAATCGCTTTCATTTCCCTGTGTGTGTGAAGCAAGTGAAATACACAGCCGCGCTTCTCAGCCTTGGGAAACGTGGAGCTGACTTCAAAATGACTGTGCAGAGTGCGATGCTCGACTTTGATATTTAAATCTGCGAGCGCAGGAGAGAGCGACCATCTGTATCAGATTTGTTTTCATCATTACTGTCTTAAGCATACTCAACAAATACATTCAGGAGGTTAATGCCTGCCGTGCTGTTTAAAGCACCTCGGGAAGAAATTTATCAAAGCACAATTTGTTCTCGCTGAGTGTAATTTTTCTTGGTCGCGAAATTCAATAACTGAGATCACGTGTTTTTTTTTTTTGTTTGTTTGTTGAACGATCACATGTTTTTATGATTTACCTTGGCTTTAATACAGCCTAAGCATAAAACCACCCTGTTATGTAAGACATTTTAATGATGAGGGACACAAACAAATACGAGAATGTGTCTGTGCATAAAAATGTGTCTGTGCATAAAAGGAGTCAGAAACACTTCCCACTTTTTACTGACAGGAAAAACATTCAGCAACTGACTCAGCAAATGTCGCCATATTGTGGGATAATGTTAGTGATATTTTTGTCTCCATGTTTCAATGCACTTAGGCTGATTTCAGACCAAATGCAATTTTTTGCGTTGTGCCACACCATTCATGTCATTTTCAGCATTTTTGAGCAACATCATTAATCGTCACTTGTGCCGGCGGCGTCAACGACTCCTCTGCTGACCATTTGCCACAACTTTTTGTTGTTGTCCCACTCAGCTTGTACGTAGGGCAACTTGTGCCAGAGAGATCCAGGTGCCCACACAAACAGAAATTATAATTTTACTCCTCCATTTTGAGCAGAGAAATGGAGAGAATCTCAACACTTGACTGGTCTTCATGCCATCACAAATTCCTTGCCAAAGGTGACAATTTTCAACTCAAGCGTTATGTGTGTACTCATGTTTAAATTATGTGTGTACTCATGTTTGTGCATTGACTTTGTATGTAAACTTGCAGTGCGAATCCAATGTGAATGTAGTCTTAGATTCATTAGTTAAAGGAACATAATGCAGGATTTGTCATAGCATTTTATACAAATATGATTACATTATATTGAAGGGGGGCGGGAGGGTCATATGCTGTTAAATGGAATCTTGTAGTACTTTTTGAGGCATGGACTTGAAACCAGAAGTTTCATAGTGCCAATAAAGCACTATGCAGACCTGATCAGGCTCTCACACTCACCCTGTTGTGAGTCGATGTATCATCAAAATTATCTTGGAAATATTATTTGAAGGTTTGAATCCTACATTGTGTCACTTGACTCATGGCTTGAATGCACGAAGCAAAGGAACGTGAATCACATTACTCATGCAAGTAAAGGAGTTTTGATTATTACTAACGATCACGTCTGACAGTTGACTCACAGTTGCTAAGTGGCAGGTCACAAGCAGCAACATTTAAATCTCCTCCGCGTCTGACATTTGTCAGTATTTTTGTCTATATCCTATAATTGTTGCTGTATAGTCTTCTCACTCGCAGGAGCTCCTTCACATGTTGTTGTAGCCATCAGTTCTTCAAAAGTCAGCAGGCTAATTCACCTTAACTGTGTTATCACTGCAGAAACCTCCCTTTGCAAGAAAGTGGTTCAATTTGGGGACAGGTGAGTATAAGTTCTTACACACGATACACAATAAATTCTGATTTTTAGAGAGAGGAGAATGAGGGACGTGTTTTTAGATCTACAGGAAGGTGATAGTTGCCTGTTTCTATAAATTAGCTTCAAGCCTGTTCATTTATTGTACCATATGTTCACATTTTATGCATAAGCAGCAGTTAAACGGGAGATAAACATTAGACTGATGTTCTGTTTATTAATCTGTTAAACTATAACAGACAGACATATTAAATATTTGATGTGATATGTCTGGGTTACCGTCTTTTTTGCGAAAGGTTACAGTATATGTAGATGATACACGTCTCTTGCTTTATAGCTTTATAATTTTAGCTTGTGGTTACTTTGGAGACGCAAGCAAATCCAAGGACAAAATGTCCATGTGTTTGTGCTTCTACAGTACAATTAGACCTTCGTCAAGTAATCTACAGTCCCATTTTGTTCAGTCTGTGGCTTAGTTCTTAGCGGCCACAGCTTTGAAGGGACAAAAATCATCTCACTGGAGTCATAGTTTTTCAAAGTGAAAATAAGGTAAACCGGCATAAAATTACACAAAGTCTGTTAAAAGATTAAAGAATCTAATTATAACGAGTGTTAATTTTGGTATCACTGCAGCTTCAACTTGATGACTGAAGGGAGAACATGATTTATAATTCTTCCCAACCACTACTTGTTACTTTCACCTTCCCACACTCCCTTCCCCTTTATGCCTTCATCTTCTGACCCTTCTTACTTCTTGTTCCTCCCCACCTTTCTCTCCTTTTTTGCCCTCATTACTTCACCCCAGGCTTCGCTTCGCTCACTCTTCCTCCTTAACCCTCTTACAGACTCACAACTATCATTCTTTTTTCTCACTTCTAGCTGTTCCCACGCCTTTGCCTTCACTCTACCCTGTCCTCAGTCTCGCCCATTCATCTCCACCTTAGCTTTCGCTAGAAAATCTATGTCCACTTCACTTCCCACCCATGAACCACTTTGATTTCTTTGCCACGAATTTCCCTCATCCTCTTTGATTCCCACTTTTTTATTTCTTTCTTCTACATCTGCTCCATTTTTCATGATCTGACTCATCTGTTCCTACACGTTTCTTCTCATACAGTACAATGGCAGTAGAAGCCTCTGCGGGGAGAGGAAAAAATATATATAATGTCCCTGACTCCAACGTTAATTCACACTTTTAACACTTGCCATTAATATGCAGTAAAGTATCAGAGCCATTAAAGGCATGTGCCAAATCATTTGTTTCCAAATGTAATAGCAAAGCAACTATAATTGCTAAATGTGGGACCTAAAAATGTCAGTACAGAATAATGTGATGTTGACGGATGAAATCATAAACAGGAACATAACTTGTGATTAACACACTTCTTGAACAGTAGACTTCTTCTAGCTGACTCACCTAAACTTTAATTACGTTTAGGCACAGAAAAGAACTTAATGAGGTTCAGGAAAGGGCTGTGGTTTGAGTTAAAATACAATATGTTCCTCTTTAAGGTTGGAGGAGCATCATCATTGTTGCAAAGATACATCTATTTTTAAGGTTAATAAAATGACCAGCATTATTCCTTTTATAAGGGTGTGCATGTACAACTAAGAAATATACTTTTATTTGAAAGTTCTATTTGAAAGTTAGTTGAAAAAAAAAAAAAAACTACTTCAGTACAATGTCTTGACACGCAAGTTGTATTATAAAAAAAAAGAGGAAAGTGAATCACCTCTAATGATGTACTGACTTTTCACATTTTCCTTCTGTGTTGACTTTTTACTCATTATTTTTCACTTTTTTAAAAGGGGATCTGGAGTGAGAATGATTTTTCTGATCCAACAAAACGTTGCTGAGAACATACGCAAACAAATGTTTCTTTTTCAAGGACACTGAACATTTCTTATTGTGGATCATCAGCATAAATCACAGCACAGAAGCTCTGGGACTACTGAAGCACAGTGAGGGGGTGGATGGTACAGATTCCTTTACAACTTTTATGAAATAGAAAATAAATGTAGTATAAATTCCTTTAAAAGGAGAGCTAACCTTTGGAGTTGTTGCACGGTTATTTATTAAAGGTAGGAGGCAAATAATTGCTATAAAATGTGGTTTCACTGGAATTTTAGCTAAGAGCCTTTGATCTGTCTAGTTTCTTTCCAAGAGCCATGAGCCAGTTTCCTTAATTTTGAACCACGGATTTGAAATATGACTAAAATTTGTTTTGTCATTGTAAAAATATTGCCAGAGTTTGTCCGTATTTCTTACAAGCCAGTGCAGAGACTTGGACTCATGCTTTTATAACTTAACGTAACATTGATTATTGGACTGTTCTTCTTCCTGGTCTTCCCAAAAAAAGTACAAATCAAGTTCAGTTTTCACAAAACACTGCTGCAAGACAGCACATGTAACACCAATACTGAATTTCCCGTGCTGGCTCTCTGTGTGCTTCAGAGAACTAAACTTTTAACTTAAACTCTAACTTTTACATGTAAGTCTATAACTCTACTTCAGGTGTTTTTATGTGAAGCACTTTGTATTACATTTTATTTGCATGCAAAGTGCTGTAACACATAAAAACTGAAAAATTGACTGTTTTAACCGTTTGTTTGATTATTAATTGTTGCTTGTCCTATGAATATTACATTATATGTGGGAGACTGTGCTTTTGGTCGTCTCATACCTCATCTGTTGTAGTTTGTGAAGGGGAAAAAAGCATTAAAGAACAGTTTATAGTCTATAAAAGTGAGACTAAAAATAGTTTGTCCTAGAGATACTGGACCTGTGTGACAAATAGCTTGAAGCTGAAAATAAGGTAATAAGAAGTTACTAACATTTATCACTGGGAATTTTAATCACTTAACCTAACATTTCATGTATGGTGGTGATGCTGCTGCGATCTCATTATCAACAACAAATATAGTTCTTTTTTGGGCAGGGAAGATTGGGTCTAATCTGTTTCTGAAGAAACCTCCATAGAGTATAGAAGTATGACCACGCTGGCTCTGCAGCATTGTCTTGATAAAAACCACAACAATACAGCAAATATAACTGTGATCACTGTTGTTACGTTTTCCCTGGACACATCAGTGATTTCATCAGCCAGGCAACATGCCCAAAATGTGCACAAAGTGTTATAACATGCTGATGTTTAATGTACCATGATCTCATGTTAACATTCACTGGTGAGCGAGAAGCACAAATCACATCCAATCACATGACAAGATTAAGTGATTATTTAAGTTGTTATGATTTATAGTATACGGTATGCCTGTACCAAATAGTTTGCACCACCATTATCAATGAATGAATGGACCAAAGTCAACAGACCTTATCCTGTGGGGACCATGAATGCCTGAGAAAACATTTTATTGCAAACCAGCCAGGAGAATTTGACTCAGCAACCAGGAAGACTGACATTAAGTGCATATCACTCTCTTGCAGCTTCTTTTTCTGCAGTTTTAAAATACACCTGAGTGGAGAACTACTGTAGTTTCATTCATAGACTCACAGATCAAGGACACTTTGATAAGAAAATATTTTACATTAAAAAGTTACCCTGCGGTGAAAGCAGGGATTCAAGGTCTGCAGAGAGTTGCCATGCCAACTACTGAGAGTAAAATTGTACCATACGTTCCATTATGGCGAAAAAACAGTGAGAGCACATTTTTAAGGCCATCTTACTTAAGAATGACTCTTAGTTCAAATTAGCAATAATTTTGTGATGGTAGACATAAATGGTCTCAGGCATTGCAATGCACACAATATTGAGGAAAAGAGCCACATTTAAAGTGCACCCACAGACAGCCACATTTGAAGTAAAATTCTCAACCGGCCACCAGAGTGCATGGAAGAACAACACTTTAGAGAAAATGAAAAAAAAAACCATATGAAAAAAGTTTTTACTCAAATTTTAATCAAACTTCAGAAGACAGAGAGTCCAAAATCTCTAAACAAAAGCTGAGTCAGAGGAGGAGGGAGAGCTTTTGTCTCATGAGTGCAAGGCTATGACTAATTCCTGGAAGTGCAGCAGAGCAGATGGTACATATTGACATTTTAATTTAATTTATTTATTTTTTCATTTTTACCAGTATTATTTTTGGCATTCTTTTGTTTTATTCTTTGTGCAATAAAATGGAGAGAACACTCATGTAGTAAGACCATATATATAGAATTCTGAAAATTCTAGAAATGTTTCCTTTTTGTTTTCTTAAAGGAAGGTACAGTGGTGTGTTTATATATATATATATATATATATATATATATA